>NMRB01000656.1:75430-108258 GCA_002633025.1 Notospermus geniculatus | reverse complement strand
AAAACTAAAAAAACTAAAAATATGTTCAGTCGCTCCTGCAGTCGCAAGGCTAGTCGCCTAGAAAAATCGCTCGTGTGCGCCATGCTTTAGTGTATTTTGATACCGTCTATGTATTGCTTTCAGATACGCTCTTACAGAACTTCTCGAGTCAGAGAGAGACTATGTAAAGGATTTGAAACAAACCATAGACCTGTTTGACAAGCTTTACAAGGAGGCAGACCTCCCTGGTGATATAAAAGACAACAAAGAAGTACTTCTGGCCAACTTGAATGATCTTTACCACTTCCATAACGAGTAAGTCATGTGTGATCTTTATTACTTCCATAACGAGTAAGTCAGGTATGATCTTTATCACTTCCATAATGAGTAAGTCGTGTATGCTCTTTATCACTTCCATAATGAGTATGCTTTTTTATCACTTCCATAATGAGTAAGTCGTGTATGTTTTTTATCACTTCCATAATGAGTAAGTCGTGTATGCTTTTTATCACTTCCATAATGAGTAAGTCGTGTATGCTCTTTATCACTTCCATAATGGGTAAGTCGTGTGTGATCTTTATTACTTCCATAATGAGTAAGTCGCCGTGTGTGATTTTTATCACTTACATAATGAGTAAGTCGTGTTATTTCACAATGATTACATTTGTCTGCAGAAGCGATGTCTTTCGCCTTAGAAACCCGTTTCTATTTCATGTTCAGAAAATCGTATACATGTATTATCAAAAGTCGCTGAACACACCATTGTCCATAGCTGGACCCTGTGTATTGAAAGTCTCTTCCCATTTCAGTGTCTTTCTCTCTGAACTCATGGCTTGCACGAACGACCCAAGCAGTATCGGGGAAACCTTCATGAAAATGGAATCCAGATTCAATGAATACATCCCCTATCTAAAGGCACGTCCCCAGGCTGAGATGTTTTTGAACCAGGTCAAGGCCAAGAAAACGTTAGAGGTTAGTTTTCGAATTAAAAAATATATTTAAATCGAGTTACCCACGGTCGAACTATATACACAGCACCTTGTTCTGATCTTATACATGTATGTAGGTTGCTAAATCTCTGGTCGTTGTGAGAAAAAGTGCAAAAGTGTATGATCTTTATCACTTCCATATTGAGTAAGTTGTGTATGATCCTTATCACTTCCATAATGAGTAAGTCGTATATGATCATTAGTCGTGTATGATTTTTAGTCGTTTATGATCTTTAAAACCCCTTATTGGTTCCAATTTCAGAAATTTGAAAGGGACAATTCCCTCGAGCGAAATGACATGTTGAACAACCTCCGCAAACCCAGAGACAGATTGAAAAAGTACGAATCGCTGTTGAAAGATTTTCTACGCTACACCTCCCGTGCTGGTGAAGACGTGCCCAAGCTGGAAGAAGCTATAGCAATGGTCATGAAAATACCGAAGACGGCTGATGATTCGCTGCTATTACAGAGTATTGAAGACTTCCCTGGTGATCCTAATGAGCTTGGGAATCTCATCCGACATGTGAGTCTATCGTTATGTCCGAAAGTATGATTCACCCTAACTTCAACATGGGCAAACTTGGAAATATGCACAAGTCAGTGGTAAATAATCCATGTCACAGTTACATAATGATGTTAGGATCACTCAAAGGTTGTGCTCAGTCAGCTGGTAAATATTGTATTTTGTGGTTTAATCATTGTGTTCACTTTATGGTATCTGTTGCACAGGCCTGGCACTTTGCCGGTGTTGAAGTTAGGGTGAATCATACTTTATCCCAGTCTTTCAACCGCTGTTTCATAGCAGCTCATTTCTGTCATTTGTGATTTGGCACGAATCATCCGTAACCTGAAGAATAATTATTGCAAACTCCATGATAATGTATCATGACTTCATTGTTTACGTTCAGTGTTTGTAAACATGGATGTTTACATTATGTATTTTGTTTTTACTTTTGGGACATGCCAATCCACCAAATTAATGAATACTTTCGGTATCAAAAATATTTCTGGAGGGGCATGCCACTAACAAATTACTCACAAGACAAAGAAAGACTGGATACAGAGAAACAAAATGTAAATAAACAATGATTTTGATTTTGAATGGAAAATGAGGGTGAAAAATGATATTTCTATGTACCAGCAACCTTACATGTGGGCTGTTCCATCATTCGACGAACCTTTCCCCCCACCCTTAACGTGAAAATTCTGTAACTATCCCCCCCCCGCCTTCCCCCAATTTCAGGATGATTTCATCGTCTGGGATGCGGAGGCCGCAGGTCGAGGGCGGGATCGTCACTGTTTACTCTTCCCCGATAGAATCGTGATGGTGAAGTGTAAGAGACCGGCCAGCCATACCGATCTACCAGCCTACACCTACAAGGGAACGATCAATGTAAGTTGACACCACGAAGTTCTAACAGACAGGCATAAAGGCTAAATGCCAATTCATACTTCTCCATCTTGCGCTTTGCGCTTGTCCGTTCCCTATGTTTGTGTGTGATACATGTACAAACAATAACAATTACTTTTTCTACCCCGCGCGCACTCACATAGGAAACGAACAAGCGCAAAGTTTGAATCTACCTTTACTCGTACCTTCTTGCTTGCCTTTATGCGAAACGGAAAATGTTTTCTTATTTTTCGCCAAGCTACATTTTCCGTTCCACATAGACCTACTTGCTCTGCTGGGAAGTATGAATTGGATCTGAAGCAGGACATAGATGAATGAGTATTTGCGTGATATTTGTGGTACCAACCATCTGCTGAAATACATAAGGTCATGGAAATGAAGTCCAATTTCGTATTTCATACTTCGCGTTTCATCAGGTTTGCGAAACCTCACTATTGTAATAGTGAGGTTTCGCAAATCTGACGAAAAACGAAGTACGAAATACGAAATTCACCTTCATTTCCAGGACCTAATGTATTTCTGTAGATGGTTGGTACCACAAATGTCCCTGCTGCCAATGCGTCTTTTAGCATGTCATGTAAGACCGAGAGAGTTATGGTGCATCTTGAATTTTTAAATTTCCACTTTGTATCTATGAAGTGGAAACGAAAGATAAATTTCAAAGTTTAATATACACATGTACAACGCAACTCTATCGGTCTGACGTTATACGCTCTTGCAGCAGGCGACTGTGGTACCACCGATCTCCTGAAATACATTACGTCATGGAAATGAAGTCCAATTTCGTATTTCATACTTCGTGTTTTGTCAGATTTGCGAAACCTCACTATTGTAATTGCTACAGATCCCCGACGTTCAAATTAACGACATAGTCGTCGACGATGAGAAATTCGAACTCTGGTACGCCCTGCCTACTGCCGAGAAAGTAACCTTTGAGGCGCGGAACGTTCATAACAAACAAGCATGGGTAATGGACCTCAGAAAGCTGATGACGAACCTGGGAGTGGAGGAAACCGACCTACCCTTGGAGAGGGTCCCCGAAATGGTGGAGAAACGAAAGATCTCACCACCTAGCCCCAAGAAGAAGCTCTCGGTACAGGAACCTAAGCCGGATTTGTTCGTGTTGGCAGAAACTGACAGAGCAACTGGTAAGGAAAAATAATAAATAAAAGATGTTCAATAGCCCCTCTTTCGGGACTAGTTCACTAATCCCTCTTTTGGGACTAGTTCACTAATCCCTCTTTTGGGACTAGTTCAGTAATCCCTCTTTCGGGACTAGCTCACTAATCCCTCTTTCGGGACTAGTTCAATTCGGGACCAATTCATACTTCCCAGCCGACTAGTATGTATGCGAAACGGATGACAAAACATGGGATGACAAAACAATTTCTATTCCGCATACAGACTGGCGAGGAAGTATGAATTGAGATCAACCTGCGCGATAAAATCTGACGTGAAGTACCGTAAGGCAGTAGGTTGTAGGCTGGTTTTACACGACTTTAGGCCAGCCCTTCATCATGATTCCAATTTAAAGTTAAAGTTTGGGTTTATAGTCTGATATGAACAACAGTAGAGGTGTCATCCGACTTTACACTTTAACCCCAGTCTATCCTGAAACCTTTCAGTAGAACTCAGATGAGCTGCTCATTCAGCGCTACAATCCGAGCATTTCCGACCGGTACCCATTTATACACCTGGGTGGAGAGAGGCCAATGAGGCAAAGAGATCTGCCCAAAGTCTCACGCCACAGCGGGATTCGAACCCAGGATCCTCTGACCTCTAGTCGGAGACCCGAACCACCACTATAGTACATTTAAGTCATCTGGAGCTCGATGGGCGGACCTTCGGTTGTCAGGCAGACCTTGGTATTGTTGGTGAAGTCTGGCTATTGACATGCGTTTTATTGACAGGACACTTCCAGCCAATCCCACGCCTGTGCCTGTGTTCAATTTCAAATCAAGGTCTAGTTGTATGTATAATTTCAAACCAAGGTTCAGCTGGTTAGAAAACAATGTGCGTTGAACCGTTTAGAGTAAACCCTAAGTTCATTGTGGTCTAGTTACTAAGGTTTGATTGACATACGCCCATCGAGCTCCAGATGGCTCAAACGTACTATACACCAACGTGGCTCCCAATTTGAGATTTTAAACCAACTTTTTCATCTCATGGTACGTTGTAATATAGCATTGTCTTCTCTTCGGTGTAATTCCAGATTATAGCACAGCAATGGATTCCTATGAGAGTGACATCAGCACGCAAGACACCGCCAGCTACCACACGGCCCTCGATTACGACGACAAAGACATCACTAAACCAGTGTTTATGAAGCAACTTCGCAAAATGAGGGCCACGGAGGGCGATTCTGTGAAATTTGAATGCGTCGTTGTTGGCAATCCTACGCCGCAGATCACGTGGTATAAGGACAGTGTACCCCTGAAGGAATCAAGTGACGTCACGATGCAGAGCCAAGGCGATAGGCATAGTGTCGTCATACGTGACGTGTTGAAGGACGACAGCGGCATTTTTACCGTCTCTGCAACCAATGAGCACGGGAAGACAGACTCTAGTGCACAGCTTCTTGTGTGCCCTGAAGGAATGGATGGTAGGTCAAGCATTGCATCTGTATGTAACGACAGCCCTACGCATACCAACCGAGGACCGTATACCTAGACCAACATAATACCAACCGAGGACCTTATACCTTGACCGACGTAATAATAAATACCAACCGAGGACCTTACACCTTGACCAACGTAATAATACCAACCGAGGACCTTATACCTTGACTGATGTAATAATAAATACCAACCGAGGACCTTATACCTTGACCAACGTAATAATAAATACCAACCGAGGACCTTACACCTTGACCAACATACACATGTAATAATAAACTGCAGTAATGTCATGAAATATTATAGTTTTCAGCCGAAATTTACTCATGTTCAGCGTTCATTTTGTGATTTGATTTTGAATGTAAATGTATAGAGTGAAAATGAAAAGTGAGCACTTCATTCCTTTCAACCAGCGGCCTAAGACACAAACGCTTCGTGGCTTTTCAGATACAAGTCAGATGACGAGTGACGGGGATTACGGCACAGCTGCCTCCATCGCCTCGGAGGAAGGGAACTCGGAGATCGAAGCGACCTGTCCTCGGCTCATCAGGATACCTCCCGAAGCCATGGAGATCAAGAAAGGCGAAGAAGCCAGGATCGACTGCAGTGTGTTGGCGTACCCCGAGGCGGATATCATATGGTTAGCATCCTTCCTTCTTCTTTTGCTAACGGACCTAGGAGACAAAAGGGAGGTTTAGAAATCAAACGATGAACGTAAACGTTAACGACAACGTTATTTTTGTACCGAAAATGCAATATAATATCTAGCTAATGTGTAGTTTGAAAAATAACGTTGTCGTAAAGTTTACGTTTATCGTTTGATTCACCCTAACTTCAACATGGGCAAAGTGCCAGGCCTGTGCAACAGACACCACAAGTGAACACAATGATTAAACCACAAATCATAGTATTTACCAGTTGTCTGAGCACAACCTTGGATTTGCTGTAGGCTCATGGAAAGTAAACCAAGTCACCCTAACATCATTAGGTAAGTGCGACATGGATTGTTTACCACTGACCTGTGCACATTTCCAAGCTTGGCACTTTGCCCATGTTGAAGTTAGGGTGACTCATACTATACATGTGCACATTTCCAAGCTTGGCACTTTGCCCATGTTGAAGTTAGGGTCAATCATACTTTAGATGGGATACGGTCTTCTTTCAAATAAATCTGTTCCATTTTTTCAGGCTGAGGAATGGTGAAGAGATTATAGCCAGGGACCGTTACAAATTCCTGTTTGTAGATGACGAGACTTACAGTTTGGTGATCCAAGACTCCAAACCCGAGGACTCTGGCGTCTTTACCTTCATCGCGAAGAGCAAATATGGTGAATGCAGGGCGGACATAAAAGTGACTGTATCAGGTATACGCTTCTTTTTACACTGATATATCGGGTGTCCCAAAAAAAGTGAACCGCTTTTAGACAAGTACTTTCTCAGCGATAGATAAACCGAATTCATTGGAATTTTTCACAGAGTAACCTCAGGGTACCATCAACAAGTCTGCAAAATATCTAAGAGATCGGTCACACATTGTGCGAGTATTGTCAAATGCAAAACAGCATGTCAAAAATCCAATATCAGAGCTAATGCAATGTGACCTTCATCATGTTCACGCAGGTGTTGACATGCTGTTTTGAATCTGACAATGCTCGCATAATTTGCGACCGATCTCCTAGATATTTCGCAGACTTGTTGATGATACCCTAAGGTTACTCTGTGAAAAAATCCAATGAATTCGGTTCATCTGTCGCTGAGAAAATACTTGTCAAAAAAAGCGGTTCACTTTTTTTGGGACACCCGATATAAAATAGGTTTACATGCTTCATTTTATACAAAATGCTCCAAATTATGCCTCACAAGAAGAACTATTTTTGTATTTCCAGACCATCGGCCACCGACATTCACAAAACATTTGGAAGAAACCAAGGTCATCGAAGGTGAAGAGGTCAAATTGGAATGCCGGGTGGATGGAAACCCCGAACCCGACTTTGCCTGGTTCTGTGACGACGAAATTGTCATACCCTCGGCAGACTTCCTCATGCGTTTCGACGGCGAGACATGTACATTGGTTATCAAGGAGGCCTTTCCGGAGGATTCCGGAATTTATATGTGCCAGATGACGAACAGTGCGGGGGCAGCCGAAACGAGGGCGAGGCTGGTTGTGGACAGGGAAGATGTCGAATTGGCTCCTCAGATTACGCAGGGTTTCAAGGATGCAACCGTTAACCAGGGAGATACTTTCACCTTCGAGTGCAACGTCACAGGCAACCCGAAACCCGAGGTCACGTGGGCTTTCATAGGCGAAAAAGTGAAGGTATGGTTTAAGCCCGCGTTACTTGGTAGCTAATTTTTCACTTATCATTTGTGTTTTGGCATGAATCATCCGCTATTCTCTATAGACATCATGCGAAAGTCGGCCGTGACAGTCTCAGAAGGGGTAAACAAACCTTGGCCTAGTGCATTGTACAGTTGGCTCCTGTGCTTACGGTCTGTGCACTGCACTGAACCCAGGTTTGTTTACCCCTTCTGACCTGTCATGGCCGACTTTCGCAGGATGTCCATTTACTGTTCACAACTTCTAACTGCAGTCGGCAGGTAACATCAAGCTCTCCCAAGACAACGAGAAATACGGACTTACTATCGTCAAGGCGTCGCCAAAGGAGGGCGGTGAATACAGCTGTAACGCAGCGAACAAAACCGGGACCGCCAAGTGCACTGCTCACCTCACCGTCAAGGAAGAACAAATTGCGCCCAAGGTTGTGAAGGGGTTCGAAGACGTTACAGTTGATGAGGGAAAAGGGTGTACGTTTGAGTGTGTCATCAGCGGGAAGCCAGAGCCTGAGGTGTCGTGGACCTTCAAGGGGAAGGCGATCAAGGTAGGCCCGCAGCTCTTGGCAATCAGAAACGCTTAGATTAAGAATGTTTGATACGCGCTTGATCATCTTCAACCTGGCGTGCTTCCCGATTTCCCCACAGTCGCACCAATTGGTCATTCTGTCCTTTAGTTCATCGACGTGCCGGTGAAGTGTAATGTTTTTCAGTGTGGCCATTTTTCTGTGTGATTACCATTGATCGGAATACACTGGGAAACAGACTCGCCTTTTCTCTGTGTGTCGCCCATTGTCAAATCGCCGCTTATTCCGTCAACCTATTGTAATTTCACACTAGCACACGGGCCACACTGAAAAACGTTATACAGGAACTGATTTTTCACTCGTCATTTGTGATTTGCCACGAATCATCCGTAACGTGAAGAAAGAACATTGCATTCTCCATTAACCATGTTAACTGTTCATAGGCGTTCATTTCCTGATTTTCATTTTGAATGGAAAATGAGGAGTGAAAAATGAAAAGTGATGAATTCATTTCTATGTAACAGCAGCTCAGGAGAAAACTCCTTATGCGTGGACCACCACCTTTACCCCCCCCCCCCATCATTCTGCTTTAACCACTTTTTCCTTTCCTTTAGTCTGGCAAAAATACAAAAATATCACAATCAAAGGACAAACACACGCTTAAGATTCTGAAAGCCACACCTGAAGACGTTGGTGAATACTGTTGTATCGCCAAAAATAAAGCAGGAGAAGTGACCTGCACAGGAGTATTGGTAATAAAAGATAAGGCACTTGCGGCGAAGATCGTAAATGATTTGAAAGATGCTACAGTCATCGAAGGAAGCGAGTGTACATTCGAGTGTCGTATCAGTGGAAACCCACAGCCACAGGCAACATGGACACATAACGGCAAGGAGGTGAAGGTGGGCACGGTAGCTTCTTTCAAGTAGTCGAATTAAACGTGAATTTTTTTCGTATACGCTGATATATGCTGATTGTCACCGATCGTCAAGTTGTAAGTCCGCTGCTACATAGGAGCTCATTCTTTACTCGTCATATTTGTGAATCATCTGAAGAATGAACATTGCATTCTCCATTAACTCTTCACATAGGCGTTCATTTTCCGATTTTGGTTTTAAATGGAAAATGAGGAGTGAAAAATGAAGAGTGCATAGTTCATTTCTATGTAACAGCAGCCTTAGCCCAGACAACGACGTGCCTCACGCCCCACATCTCACTTTTCATTCACCTACTGTTCTACCCACCCAATTCCCGTTCTATCATCCACCATTGTCACGCATTTCATTCGTCATCCCTTCGGCCATCTCCTGGTCAAAGGCCTTCAGCCAAATCCTTTACGATATCCTCAGTTTTTTTCCATCGACTTCGTTTTTTTTCTCTTGATTGAATCCGTCAGCGACCACTGGCATGGCTAGTGACGTAATCATGCTATGACGTCATTAGCTTGTTCCAACATGACTGTCACCCCGTAGAAAGCAATTTCCGATAGTATATTCAACATTCTTCAGCAATTAAATGACTGTGTGTTACTTTTTCTCACTAGCTCTTTTCTCTGTCCCGTTCCAGTCTGGTGAAAGAGTCAAAATAACCCAAGAAAAAGACAAATATGTCCTCAAAATTGCCAAAGCTTCACTCTCCGACGTCGGTGATTACTGCTGTAGCGCAAAGAACAGCAAGGGTTCAGTGAGAAGTACAGCAAAACTTACCGTCAAAGAGGCCGACATTGCTCCTAAAATTGAGAAGGGGTTTAATGACGTTGCTGTAGAGGGCGGCAAGAGCTGTACATTTCTGTGTACTGTCAGTGGAAAGCCGTCTCCTGATGTGACTTGGTCCTTTAATGGGAAACCTATCAAGGTTCGTACCACCATCTCAACGCTTCATTGACAAGTACACGTACCATAAAGGAATCAAACTTAAAGGTTCAACTTACAGATTTAGCATTTTATAGTGGACAGTATCCCCGGGACAGTATCCCTTCAAACCTCAGTTCAGCTTTTCATTCTGAATCGTTCATGTGATAGGCAAGATCCTTCTGCATGTTTAACGCAAATTTTGTTGAATTCTGACAAGTAGATCTTATGATACAACAGAACTGAATTAATGAGAACCCCATGAACAATGATGTGGCAGGGTCATCTGTGTACATTGAATGCTCATGTACATTTACACATGGAACAGTAATAGTGCCGAAAATAGCTCTGTTATCCTGAAAACTGGAATTCAAGGCATCAAGTTGACAGATTCATGTACCCCGCCACCACAAAAAAGTTGAAGCTCCTACATGTACCTATTATGTAAAACCAAAATTCAGGCAGTGACAGACATCTGGTGGCAACATATGAAGTGTATCCCTCAGTTACTACATCGTTCGCCGTTAAACCTTTATGTTTGATTCCTTTATGCAAGTACCAACAACAGATTTCATGCATTGCAATTACCGTATAATCGCCTTCGTGTATGCATGTCTATTTTACTTCATGGCTGAATATCTTTGATAGGTTGGAAGTAACGTGAACATATCACGGGATAAGGATACATACGAGTTGACCATCGTCAAAACCACGACCAAGGACAGCGGGGAATACACGTGCACGGCCAAAAATAACGCCGGCTCGGCCTCATGTGCGGCAAGACTTGACGTTAAAGAAGAACAAAAAAAGTATGTGATCATGCAAAAAACGATTAAGTCGTTACCTGAACACCAATATTTTGATGAGCTTTTTCAGGTGAATCATACTTCCTCGCCAATAACTCTGTAAAAAGGAAAACAATTTGTTTGGGACCAGTAAGGCGAGAAATAGGAAAGCATTTTTCGTTCCACAGAGAGGCGATGAGGAAGTATGAACTAGCCAGATACTCTGTGGTCTGCATGTCTAATACTTGTTCCTTATACTCCATTTTCAGAGAGAAGCTAGTTTTTGCATCCAAGCCAGCTGATTGTGAAGTCGCAGACGGAAAAACGGCCAAGTTTGTGTGCACTTTCAAAGACAAGCCTACCAGTGTCAAATGGTAAGTGAAAAATTATGTGTTAATACATGTATCTACTGCCCCCACTGGCGGGCATAGAAATGATGGGATAAAAGGGAGTAAGAAATAAATGTGAGAAGTGGAAATTTTGGCACTTTTTGGCGAATTTTTCAATTTCTCAAATTGGGATAGAATTTGTTCCCATTTTGGGACATTTTCATAAAATGACATGACATTTTGTCTGATTTTTCGAGCGATATTTCTCAAAATGGGAAAATTTTTCACCCCAATTTGAGAAATTGAAAAATTTGTGCAAAAGTGCAAAATTTCCCACTTCTTATTTTCCACTTTATCATCTGTGCCAACCGCACAGAAAGTCCGATAGTGCTTTCGGTGCCTATCGGCGATTTTAATAGGGAAATGCGTTTTAACTGACTGCCGATAGGAGCCGGTAGCACTATCAAACTTTCTGTGCGGTCAGCCCAGGAAAATAGTATAGGCCTACGTGGATAATAAATATGCACGTTTGCTTCTAGGTTGAAAGACGGCAAAGAACTGACTCCATCAACTCACTTCATCATGGAACTGAACGGAAACGAGGCTAAGCTGTTGATCGACAACGCCTCCTTACGGGATTCCGGAAACTACACATGTGTTGCTGTCAATGAGTCGGGAGAAGTAGAGGCGACGGCTGAACTCAAAGTTGGGCGTAAGTACGATGCGACTTGGCGAAAATGTGAAATCGGATTATTTATATGATGGTGTGACTGTTTGCAGCATGGTAACGAAAATTAGCATACAATTTATCATTTACTTATAGTCCACTACGCATCTTCTACATGTATCTCCCTTTGTTTTCCAACAGTGTATCACTTTTTTTTCATTGTTTCATACTGGTAGATATCCGTGTACCACAGTGACTGTCATAAAAAAACGTTTCGTCACAATAGCCCCTCTCACTCTAGGTATTGGAATTTGTAGTTGCATTACAATCTTGTACCCAAAGATTAGTTACGCTCGGCCGAGGTTGATGGTCGCTACACTAATCTCTGGAGACGGCTAAGCCCTAGCGGTGGCTTCGGGAACCAAAATGCAGGCAAGTGCGTTACACACGGCGCATCCCGCTTCACTCCAAGTTTATACAGTGCGCCAAGTAGTGCTGTGGATTTTCCTCAATAAATACAACAGATCCCTCGAAAAAACCTTTCTAAGGACATTTTTGTGTGTAACATTTTATACTCAAGTCATCTCAAGTCATTTCAGTGCATTTGTGGTTAAAATTCGGTCTAAAATTGCACGATACCAAAAATCACACCTAAGGCGTGAAAATGGCTAGCCGTCTCCAGAGATTAGTGTAGCGACCATCAACCTCGGCCCGAGCGTAACGAATCTCTGGGTACGAGATTGGTTGCATTATTGAACTTCATTTTGTTGAAACCTCTGCAGTCTTTTTGACTGCCTCTATCTAGACTACAATAGCCTACTTTTGGGTAGTCTGTCGTATGTTTCATTTAGTAATTAAAGAATCTACATTCCTAGCATCTAGTAAGCATGGTCTTTTTCAGCCCCTCCTGTAGATGATGAGAGTCCTGCTGGAGTATTTGAGGAAATTGAGTGCGAGGATATTCAGCCAGGTAGACGCATCTTCTTCCGTTACAAAAAATGGCAGCTCCACATTTAACTATCATTTTGGGAGACAATAATGGTGTCACTGGTTCCCTACTGAATTGGTTCCAAGATGTGTCCAATCTGTAGATCGACATAATACAGTCCGAATGATGTTGAAGCCGGAGTGCCACAGGGATCTTTCCTAAGCCCCATGCTGTTCCTGGTGTAACGATTCAGCGATTTCATAGTCCAAAATCTTAGTTTTGCATGAAACTACCCACCCCAAATGGGGGCATATATACATGTATATGAGATTATGATTTTGCAGCCTCGCTATCTTATTACCACAGTTTTCCCCCCATTTTTCTGAATCGAGATTTCAATAATTTTTTTTGTTTCTTCCCCACACAACTTTCATTTTTAACACCACCACACTCATTTGTACTGGTAACCAAAAGTTGGTCCGAACGAGATGTACTTCTTCAAATAATTTTGCCTGAACTCAGGTACAATACTATGAAAAAGCATTTGTCTCTGAAAGTATGTAAATTTTCAACACAAATAAGCAGACGACAACGCTTAAATGTATGAAATAACAAGACAACTTCACCTTCCAGTTCAAATGATGTCACTGGAATCCATGACACTGGAGCCATTGATAGAGTCCAGTGTCAACACTCAACTTGAACGAGGACCTGACGACAAAGTTCAAGTTTTCATCGGTAGGTTGCCATAGATACCCCAGAAATTTCCGTTTACCTCCGGATTTATCAGCAGAGGTTGAAAATTGACGAGTCCCACAGAAGCAGTTTTCTCCAGTTCGAAACGTTCTCCTTCTTTTCCAGCTCCAAATAAGCTGAAGTACACGGAAATTAATCCTGAGACTATCAAGCTTTCTTGGGAACCAGCAGAGACGATAGTCAACGCTCCCATGTATTACAATATTGACTTCAGGTAAGGCAGAGCCTTTGTTGTGTGACGATATTTGCGATAACAGAGTAGTTGTCCAACTTGGTTCTGTAAGGGCTGATTCATACTCGCTTGCGGACCGTCAAGCGCATGAAACTGATCGCAGGTTTCCACGACGTGAATGTGCACACGCAGTGAAATTGATCATAGTCGGCGCAAAATCCGGACGGAGTATGAATCAGCCTTAAGGTTCTGTATGCCGAAATAATTGCTTTCATTCGTGGTATTACCAGAGAGTATTTAACCTGAAGGGAGTAAGAAATAAAAGTGGAAAATAAGAAGTGGGAACTTTTTGAATTTTGCGGGAATTTTTCAATTTCTCAAATTGGGAGAAAAGTTTTCCAATTTTGAGAAATATCGCCCAAAAAATCAGACAAAATGGCATGTCATTTTAAGAAAATTTCTCAAAATGGGAAAAATATTCTCCCAATTTGATTTGAGAAATTGAAAATTCTTGCAAAATTTCAAAATTTCCCACTTCTTATTTTCCACTTTTATTTCTTACTCCCTTGATGTATTTTAAGACGATCCAATTACCAACTAAGCTACAACTCTTTTCAGGGAGTCCACCGTCCAGACATGGCAACCCCTAGTCCACGGTCTAGCGGAGACCACCTACACCGTGAACAACCTTGATCCTAAGAAGTCATACGTATTCCGCGTCGCCGCCCAGACTGAGTACGGTATCAGTCACACCAGCCCTGAGCTGACCATGCCAACACGGGCGGTACCAACCGTAGCCGAGGAGGAAACAATTTTTGACACAGCATCAGCCAACCTAGAGACTGTATTCTTTGCTCGTGAGTTATTTCTCCCGAACGAACATCGCTTCTGTTTTTTGCTACGTTTCCTCAGACTG
Source organism: Notospermus geniculatus (assembly GCA_002633025.1). Lineage (NCBI taxonomy): Eukaryota > Metazoa > Nemertea > Pilidiophora > Heteronemertea > Lineidae > Notospermus > Notospermus geniculatus. The sequence continues at coordinate 94,003 of NMRB01000656.1, read as the reverse complement.
GTTTCACTGGCGTATCTGGATTCTAGCAGCTGAGAGTTGGGATCAATGGGCCTCTTGTTATTTTCATGATCAGATGTGCATGTACTCAAAACCGTCATATCGATTGCAATACTGCATGAATAAAATAATATTTGATTTACTCACGGCAAAATCCACTTTTCATTTTTTCACTTCATGGCACTCTAGCTTGAAATGGAGACCGTTGAGGTCCTGTGTCAGCTGAGTCTCAGACAGTTATGCCTCTAGTTCCTTTTGTTGCTGTATTCAGAAAGCTCTATCGTAAATAAGTAAGTGGTTGTCTATTTTCTCAGCATATCCCGAGTTCCCTAACGAAAACCCGCCGCATATCATCGTCAATAATGACTCCGTCACCCTGAAATGGGACGAAGCGAAAATGCCACCAGGAAATGAACCAGTGCCGACGTTCTATGACGTTGAGGGCCGCGAGGGGGAGAGGCCCGACTGGAAACCGGTAGCTGAGGACCTAACGGAAACCCAATACACGGTGGGAGGATTGAAGCCGGATGAGGAATATGAGTTCCGGGTCCAACCCAAGAACGAACACGGTCAGGGTAAACCGACCAAACCGGTGAAAGTCCCAAAAAGGGGAGGTGAGTTGCTGAGAGCTAGTTAACAGACATCCTGCGAAAGTCGGCCACGACAGGTCAGAAGGGGTAAACAAACCTTGGGCCTAGTGCACTGTACAGACGGTAAGCACAGGAACCAACTGTACAAATGCACTAGGCCCCCTAGGCCTAGGAAAATGTTTACCCCTTCTGACCTGTCATGGCCGACTTTCGCAGGATGTGTATACTTAACATGTACGCCTGTACCTCCAACACATTTCCTTAGCCCCTTACGGCTGAAAGGTTCATGTCATACATGCATAAACACATCCAGCTGTTTGGAGTCTGCGATCTACCTACCAAGACTCTGCATGACGTGTGGTGTTGTCCTTTGGCATTTTTCAACTGGGGACATCCCTAGTTACTGATATGTCCACAGTTATACGGTGTTTTCATATGTACACAAGTCCACAATTGACACCACATACAAAACTACAACAGCGACCTGAGTGATTGATGGTAGCAATAGCAGGCCTCTTCTAGGTCCCCGGTTACGCTGTTCTAGACGGACGCACTGGCCCATCCTCACAGAAAAGTCCCCAGTTTGTTGTTTTGATGATGCTTCCCAAGACGACGTTCACAGACAGATGGTGAATCTTGTATATCCTATGCATCCAGGCCCACCACGTTTATTACCAACCATACCGGAATATGAAGAACTTGGTCCAGATGCTGTTAAACTCTCCTGGCCCGCTGCTGAAGTTCCAACCGAATGCAAAGATATGCCCGTCGTATACAGCATAGAGATGAAGTAAGTATGGAATTGTAAACGGACGGCTGAGCACTTTGCCTACATGTATGTTGAAGTTAGGGTGAATTATACTTTACAGTAAATACTTTGCACTGTGTTCCCCTTCACGAGTCAAATTCGCTTCCGTTTTCAGGGAGGCCGTCGCCAAAGAATTCACGCCTATCATCAAAGATTTGAAAAAGACCACTTTAAATATAACAGATCTAGAGCCTTCAAAAGCTTACAACTTCAAGATTCTGGCAAGCAATGAATTCGGTCCAAGCGAGACGTGTGTGGAGCTGACTGTACCTGAGCGGGCTGTACCAAGTAAGTACATCTTACACTTCGAGCCAATTCATACTTTCTCGTGGACCAGAAAGTAAAACGGAAAAGCTTTGTTTGGAACCAGCATGCTAAGTGTAACAAGGCATTTTCCGTTCTGCATACCGAAGGCGAGGCAGTATGAAATGGCCCTAGAAACCACGCCTTCGTTGACAGCCTGACGGAATGACACTTTTCTAAAGTCCGGCAACATCTAACTACGACCCAATGGAATGCGGAAGTCATTTAATGTGGCAGACCTTTGCGGTTTTTAATCATGCCTGTCGACCATTTGTGGTCGTTCCCCGATTGTTCACACCAGTTATTCAAGAGCCACGTGTGATTAAAGGTCCGTAGAAAATCCAACTATCAATTTCCTAACTTCCGCTTTCCATTGGGTCGTAGTTAGATGTTGCCGGACTTTAAATCTGCAACCGACGGTTAACGCGGTACGGCAGTACCTGTCCTAGTGATCAGTGGCGACATAGTCAGTTGATGCAATAGCTCTTATTCAGCACCCGTACATGTAGTGTAGAGTGAAGTTATTACTATAATCATCCATCCTCAACGCACAAATGTTCATTTTTCAAGTGGTACCGGTGTTCACTGTGACGTCACCCCCGACACTTACCAAGGTTGAGAAACAGGAAGTCGTTCTTTCATGGGGGCCAGCCGAGACCCCAAAGGGTGCCATAGTCTCTCCCATCACGTACATCGTACAAGCAAAGGAAACGTCAACAGACGATTGGAAAGCTGTCGCAAAAGATGTCAAGGACACTACAGCCAAGGTCAAGGGCATGGCACCGGAGAAAGAGTATGATTTAAGGGTCAAGGCCAGAAATGAATGTGGAGAGAGCGAGCCTACAGAAGCAGTTACCTTAGCTAAGAGAGCGGGTGAGTGCTGAGGTGCATTTGCATGCGATGTCAATCATGGACTTGGCTTGAAAGAAGACCATGTAACTGTGGACCGACCAGTAAATGGGGACGTCCCCATTTAAAGCCTGCCAAATTTACCCAAATGTCATGAACAGTCAGAAGTAGTTTGCACGTTATGTCACAATTTAGATGGGACCAAAGCTTATGTCCACAGTTAGTTGATTTGTGACGGCCATGTAATTTCTATACCTACCAACTGGGGACACACAGCCATATATGCCTACATGTACATAATCGTGGACTTATTGCGTGTCCCCATTTGTCTAGTAAAGAGGTGTGTCCATCATAGTTTTGTTTTGTTTTGTTAGGCCCGCCAGAAATGCCCACCACGCCACCGAAGTTGACAGAAAAAAGTCCAGAAACTGTTGACATCACGTGGTCAGTGGCAAAGACAGCAAAAGGATTCTATGAAAGTAAAATCACGTATACAGTTGATGTTAGGTGAGTGGTCCTTTGTTTATAATTTTTTTGTGTGGAGAAATTGTCTGGTAGACTTCAGAGATGTTTAAAAAACGGATTTCAGGCCAACAACCCTTAAGATATTACTGCTTTAGAAACTAACAAGTAAAGGAAGCCTGACAATTCTTAAGATATCGTTGCTTTAGAAGCTAACAAGTAACAGAATCTGACAATTCTTAAGACATTACTGCTGCAGAAGGTAACAAGTAAAAGAAGGCTAACAATTCTTGAGACATTACTGCTTTAGAAGCTATTAACAACTAAAAGAGCCTGACAATTCTTAAGATATTACTACTTTAGAAGGTAACAGGTAAAAGAAGCCTGACAGTTCTTTAGATATTACTGATTTAGAAGGTAACAAGTAAAAGAAGCCTGACAATTCTTAAGGCATTACTGCTTTAGAAGATCCAAGATACAGAAAAGCACAAAATTGACACACAAAATGATAATAAGCAAGAAGTCAATCTCCAGAATTCACGAATTTTCGACCCCAACCGGGGTCTTTTTCAAGTGGAACTTTACAATCTGAAACTCTAGCAAAGACTGAGCTGAAACCCGAATGCAGGACTACATAACCTATGTAGACAGAACCTATGTATACTGCTTTAGAAGCTGACAAATGAAAGAAGCCTGACAATTTTAAAGATATAACTGCTTTAGAAGGTAACAAGTAAAAGAAGCCTGGCAATTTTTAAGATGTTACTGCTTTAGAAGCTAATAAGTAAAAGAAGCCTGACGATTCTTAAGATATTAATGCTTTAGAAGCTAAGAAGCAAAAAAAGCCTGATGATTTCAGATTTCATGCACAGAAGATATCCATCATGTTCCATTTCAGAGAGGAATCCGTGCAGACGTGGAAATCAGTCCAAGCAGGCATCGCCAAGACGAGCACAACGGTATCCAACCTGGAACCCAACAAGGCCTATGCAATACAAATTACAGCACAGAATGAATACGGGTCCAGTAAACCTACGGACGAGGTTAAGCTTCCTGTCAGAGGTGTGCCGGGTGAGTTGAATGTTTATTTCTACTTTTATATTTCAGGGGATAAAATCGTTCGCACATCAATGTACAATTTTCTGACATATTCAAACCGTAGATCATTTTTTAATCCCCGCATTGTTGTGTCCATTACCCTTTCTGTAGGTAAAGATTTTCCTCTACAATTTGACTACCTTCTATCGATCCATTTTCTGTCCCCTTATTTGAGCCCCCCCCCCCGTTGCTCATGTTTTGCGCATGATGTTTACAAATCTGCAGTTCTCCTGACAATTGATAGTTGTTCTTCTTTATGGGTGGCGTCCACTAGGGCGCCGACAAGATTAGGAAGGGTTGCGGAAGCAAATTATGCCATTTCGGCATCCTTTCCGCGTCAGTCGCGAAAAAAAGTGTGCGAATCATCGTTTCCTGGGACATTACTACGAATCTCTGCAGACATACCTGGGAGCGTCCCAGGAAGCAATCGTGAAGGGCGCGAAATGCTGCTGATCGTAGCAGGACAGCGCGGACACATCTAGGATCACACCAGGAGAGGTAAAATCATGGACTAGGACAATCGGGTAGATATGCGGACAATATGAGGAAATAATTCAAGGTTATAAATTCTGCTCCGACTTTGGATTTTTCTCATATGTCTGCTAGCCGTCATGGAGTTAGGGAAAATGGCCACACTGAAAAACGTTACACCGGCCATAAACTCCTCCACGCCGCAACCTGTTGACCTTTCCGTGTCTTGTCCGCAAATGTCTTGACGGTTTCGCGCACTCGCTTATTTTGATCTGCATCGGCTCCGCGCTTTCCTGAAACAGTCCGCGTGGCTTCTGCTTGCCTTCGCGAAGCTGCCCGCACCGCGGAAGCTTTCAGGAGCGTTTGCAGAAGTGTTACAGAAAGGCGGGATGTCCTGACGATGTCCGCACGACAATGCAGACAAGTTGCCGAAGGTGTCGGGAAGTTCATTTCCGCGTCGAAATTTTGGTCTCGATCAAAATTTGGATGCGGAAATTTCGCCCTCTCCCGAACGTGCGGAAATGCCGGGAACTGCTTAGGAATGATAAAGACAGTGAACGGAATCTTTCAAGAATATGCGGAGAGGTTGCGGAATGAATGCGGAATTGCTAAATTTGCGTTCCGCGTCTTGTCCGCGCCCTAGTGGACGCTAGGTTTTACATGTATCTCCAGTTGTATTAGAGTATGCAATATGTACTTAGTCATTGTTTGAAGAATGAAGTACCCTTACAAAGTAGAGGAAACTACATTATGTAGGTAGAATTACTAATGCTAGACAATGGGACGCAGGCAACTGCCCATCGGCAGCTTACGCAACAAAACAATAACTTAACACTGTCCGTATACAATGTAGGTGCACCAGAATGGGGGACTAGGAAACCGCCAAACATTTCGGAAAATGCGGACGGCACCCTTAAACTGTCCTGGCCCAGTGCGACCCTTCCGACAGGGGCCAAACCCACTAAGATAACTTACGCGGTGGAGGTTCAGGAGGACACAGGGGACTGGAAAACCCTCGTTGAGGGCCTACCCGATGAGCAATTCAATGTGAAGGCCGCTGACCCGAGGGCTAACACCTCGTATAGGATTCAGGCTGCGAATGAATTCGGTCGCAGTGAACCATCCGAGGCGGCTGAAGTCCATCGAACGCAGGGTGAGTTCTGAAAAAAAGAGTTGAGCTGCATTACGCTAAAAATTTCGAAGGGCCATGTCTTCGAAGGGAAAGACGATCGTGCATGAAGAATGTGTAGTCTCCCTCTTTTTCATAGCGCAGTAGTTTTGAGGAATGTCGGCATGATGTGATTCTGTCGTCTGTTCTTTCTCCCAATTCGTTCTTTCTCTCACACTTCCACATACATGTACTTTTCTTCCAAATTCCTTTACCAATACATCTTGTGATCTAGTCGAGTCAGGTCATACCTCTTTTACATATTTTCTAACAAAACGGCAAAGCTGTGTTCAGTTTTGGAAGCGAGTAAGTCCTAACTGCTCTTGGGCCTTGAGCACAAATGGTTCGTTGCATTAAAGGTGCTCTAGTTCGAACTGTAAACATTACGGTTTGTTTATTTACATGGTTGATTATAATAGTTATTTTTCCTCGGACAGGTGGCAGCACCGTGTATACCAAAACATTAATGTTATCTATTTTTATATCTATCTTGATAAATATTCTTGTAACTGAAATATATTTATGATTTTACGCTCAAAAACAAACAAAAAGGTCTCCTGGCTCATCAAACCAGGAATAAGATAACAGTCAACCGACAAGTCCGCCGGTCTTACATGTGTGGTGGCTCTGTAAACTAGGTCTGGTTTCTGCTCTATCCGATTAAGCTGCCCATACAGCAACAACTGCTGTTGTTAACTGTCGAAAGACGGCAGAATCGGATGGAAATTTCATCCGCACAAAATTATCGTCCTCTACAATCACTCGCAGCACTGCCAGAATTTCCGACCGACGAACCCCCGAAAGTTCTCGACCTCGGCAAAGACACGGTCAGGTTGACCTGGCTGGCGGCGACCCTCCCTAGTGATGTCCCCTTCGTGCCTACACTCTACGACATCGAGGAGAAGTCTGAAGAGGAGGAGGATTGGTCGCGAGTAGCAAAGGATCTTGCCGACACGGAATACACACTCCAGGGAGTAAGACCGGACAGGGAATGCCAGTTCAGAGTCCATCCGAAGAACAAGTATGGGTTTGGGAAGCCTACGAAGGGGAAGAGGGTACCACGTAGGGCAGGTACGTGAAGAACTTCGGTCTACGTCAACTCAACATCCTTGTTCCAGAATGAAGTGGCGTTGTCTCTCCTCCAACCCCCTCCCCAGGCTGCTAAAGACGTTATGGACGTTCCTCATACGGCAGGCTTATAGCTTGTTTAGCATCTTGCCCTGACGAGTGTTCCTATTACTCCTACTCTCGATCGTGGAGGGAGCGTAGTTCGTAGGGCCAAGTGACCGTAGGCCTTGATATGTCAAGATGCTTGTTTAGATTCCAAGAAATTGGAGGGTTACAGTACCAAACCTTAACACATCGATTCTCAGTTGTATGAAATGTGGACAGGCTATTGGTATACAAGGATCTACTTTCTTCCAGGGCCCCCTAACTTCCTCCCCACCATTCCTGAATATGATGAGATATCACCAGATTCTGTAGAGCTGACCTGGAAACCTGCGGAGACACCGAAAGATTTCATCGAGAGTCCAGTTCAGTATACTGTCGCAATGAAGTAAGAGTTGCTTAAAAAATGATTCCACTTGAATAAGTTACAGATTGCTTTTACAAAGACCATCTCAAACTATTCACCCAGCTCCAATGGTAAAAAGCAGTACATGTATCTTCAGAGGTGGTAAGCGCTGACATGGTCCTTTGATGCAACAGCTTGATCTGTACGATCGACTGAGTACACATGCCGTTTAGAAAGTCTAAAGGCCCGTTTAAACATGCAACTTTTCATGTGCAACTTCATGCAACTTGTTGCATAAACCTGATGAGACCAAAACGTTTCATAAAAGTTGCATGTGTAAACGGGCATGCAACTTGTTGCAACTCGATCACGCTGGATGTTGCATCGATTTTTCTATGTGTAAACCGTTCCAGGTACATGTAGTTTGCAACAGGTTGCAAGTTGCAGCAACTTGCAACTTGATGCAACCTAGTGAAAACCGCCCTTAATGCCCGGTTGTTCAGCCTAGGCTCACCTGAGCCTGGCTTGTGTTTGAAGCCGAATCTGTGCAACGCGCTTTGAAAAATTAGCCTGACTTCAGCCACGCTTATGTCGGGATCGACGTAATTCCGACTTGAGCCAAGGCTGAACAACCAGTTGACCTTACTCGCTGATCCTGTGCTGGGATCCTTTTTTACAATAGGAGGGATGATCAAGGCTCCCAGTCAAATCTCTCAGCCAGGACTACCCAGTATGGATTTTGTAGAAAGAACTGACGGTAAATGAAAATGGGTCTGAAGGGCATTTTAGTTACAACCTGTAAAGCAACATTCACATTTTGACCCTTCTTTCGTCCCTTGCAGAGATGAAGTCTCCCCAGACTGGAAGGTCATAGCAAAGGAGCTGAGCGATCCTTCTTTCAAAGTAGAGAACCTGGAACCATCAAAGAAGTACCAATTCAGGATCCAGGCATGCAATGAATACGGGCGGAGTGAGAGCTGCGCGGAGCTTGACTTACCAAAACGAACCGTACCAAGTACGTACATTGTACACGAACACGTATTTTCATAGTGCATGTGACAAGACATGCATTTGATTAGGACGAGTCAGTACCATCTGGGAACATTAGACTCTATCTCCATTTAAAGTTCGTAAAAAGGGAAAAATCATACTTCCTCGTCCCCTGCATATGTGATGATCTTGCCTCGCTGGTTCCAAATAGAAATATTCCGTTTAAAGTTACAGTAAAAAGAGAAAAATTCATACTTCCTCGCCAGCCAGTGTGCGGACCTTTTCTCCCTGGTTCCAAACAAAACATTTTCCGTTTTGCATGCTGGTCGACGAGAAAGTATGAATTGGCTTGAAATGGGGTTTTTGATGAAGTATAAACCAACTCGCACACTTTTGCAGTGCCTCCAAAATTCACGGTAGTGGCCGAGCCAAAATTATCCAAAGTTGAGACGACATCACCAATCCTATCATGGGCACCGGCGGAAACTCCCGAAGGTGGTCGGCAAAGCCCGATTACGTATAGAGTTGAGGCGAAAGAAAAGGACAGTAAAGAATGGAGCCCGATCGCTGAAGATATCAAGGACACTAAGTGCAAGGTTGAAGGGGTCAAACCGGATAAGGAGTACGAATTACGAGTCCAGGCTAAGAATGAGTTTGGGACCAGCGAACCTACACAACCAGTGGTGTTGCCGAAAAGAGCTGGTACGTAGATCTACTGAGTTACAGTTCATTCCAAATCCCAGTGGCGCGAGGTTTTCAGCCGATATCTCCGCAACGGCTGCACTCTTAAAAAATTCTTGTCACCGCAACTTGTCTGCGAATATTGATGAGATGCTTTAGTCAGCCTGACGAATTACGTCATTCATGACACAATTTACTTGTCATGGCGAGTCGCACATCTCTGTGAAGAGTTCAGTTTATCCAGTTGACAGAGGTCTCTAGTTATGGCGATAAGTTGCAGGTGGCAGGACAATAGGGAGGTTTCGCAAGCGCCCGGTTAGGCCATACGACAACGTTTATCTATTGTTTGGGTACACCCACACAATAGATAAACGTCGTCGTTGGGCCTAACCGGGCGCTTGCGAAACCTCACTATTATTGCGCATGCGCTTCCCTTACATTTATCGCTCAATTTCTTGAACTCTAAGCATGCTGTCACCATCGTTGCCTCAGTAGCCACGAGGGTTTAGGGGTTATGTCTAGTAGTTTATATATTTCATAGGTCGTAGGTTCGAATCCCGCCGTAGGCCCTGAAATTTGGGAGAGTTTTTCTTTCATATGTACCTGTTATTAGTACTTGTAACTACCGCATAACGGTCTCTTGGCGCATAATTTTTAATTTTTGTGTAGCCTGAATGACGAGATGTAGTTGTTTCAATGATAAGATGTCTCTTTTCCGAGGATGACAAGTTATAAACTTGTCAATTGACAAGATAGACCCTGTCAATTTAAGCATATTCTGAGAACGAGTTCCAGCTTGTCAGTACGACGAGAATTTTTTTAGAGTGTGGGTCAAATTCAACATACCATACATAAATTAACTTCTCTTTCTTGCCGGTATCTTTCTGCTATCTTCATTTTTTTCGCGTAAGGTCTGCATAACGGATCCCTTTCTCAAAGCCCATTTCATTTCGCTATGCTGTTCAGTGCAGTTTACACGTGTGCGATGCATTGCGTCATTTCAAAATGGCCGCCATTTCGGCCGTAAACACGAACTCTGATTTGTGAAAGAACTTTTTTCTGTCACGTTTTTCGGGAAAATGACAGTGATGATGGCTGTACCGCCAAGAAAGACAAGTCGATTGACGTATGTTTCATCAAAATCGGCCCAGCCGTTGCGGAGCTATCGTTGATAAACTTGGCGCCAATCGGAACTGGAATGGAGAGTAGTTCTCCGTCGTTTTCACCCACCGTATTTCATGACCTTGTGTTTTATCACAATGTTCCTTCCCTTTAATTCTAGGTCCACCAGCACTTCCAAAGCATCCTTTGGAATATAACGAGCTAAAACCAGACACAGTCGAGCTAAAGTGGAAGAAAGCAGAGACAACGAAAGGCTTCCTCGACAGTCCGATAAAGTATAACATTGAAATGAAGCCTCACGAATCGGAAAAATGGTCGACGTTGATCAAAGGGATCTCAAAGACGACCTGCCGTATAGCTGATCTTGAACCGAATCTCGCCTACGACTTTAGGATCGTTGCCCTCAATGAGTATGGCCAATCTGAACCGTCCGATGTGTTGGAGGTCAAGGAACGAACGAAACCACGTGAGTTTCTGTATTCTTAGAGAAACATTGCTTTTTTAATTTTGGCGCCATAAGCAACTAAGATCCGCTGCAACACCAAGAATGTATACGTATATCATTTTATTGCTGTGGGCATGTTTCTACATGTATTCCAATCTCTCATTCGCACTCTTCTGATCTGTCTAATATCTCAATAGCTTTCTGTAACTTACACTCTCTCAGTCATTAACTCCGGTCTTCAAATTGATTGAAAAGCCAATTTCCAGTTCAATCAAAATTCGTTTTACAGTTCCACCAAACATTAATGACAAGAAACCTCCTAAAGTGTCGGACTTGGAGGAGAACTCCCTCACGCTGTCCTGGGATGGCGCCGAGACGCCGCCTGATGGAAAACCCTCTCCCGTAACCTACACGATTGAAGCAAAAGAGGATGGCAAATGGCGCCCTCTGGTGGAAGGGCTCAACGACACCAATTACAAGATTGAAGGGGTAAACCCAGAAAAGGACCATTCGTACAGAATAAAGGCTAAGAATGAGTTTGGTGAAAGCGGAGCATCGGATGTCGTCAATGTTGCCAAGAGAGCTGGTAGGTTTTGGTTCTTGAAGCATTTCAGTCTCAAATTTGCACTTGTCATACGGAAAAAAGTTACAGTTGACTTTCCGGTACCCGTTTTCGGTTTGCTGTTCGTGCCTTGGCAAAATCGGATGAAGTATCAACTGAGCCTTAGGCCGCTGTTACATAGGAGCTCATTTCTCACTCGTCATTTGTGATTTGGCAGGAATCATCCGAAACCTGAAGAATGAACATTGCATACCCCATTAACTGATCACTCTATGATTTTAAAAGTGAGTTAGTAGTTCATTTCTATGTAACAGCAGCCTAGCAGGCCATAGAGAAATGTATTTTACTGCGTCAGACCAATCAGCAAATTCTAACTTAGCCTACATGTACCTCAATGCTCTACTCTTGCTTCTAACTAAGGTCCACCTCTGATGCCTGAGGAAGAGCCGGAGTACACTGAGGTGAACCCTGAAACAGTCCAATTGAAATGGAAACCTGCGGAGACAGCCAAAGGCTTCCTTGAAAGTCCTATTTCGTACAATATTGAAATGAGGTAGATCATACAAATGAACGCTTCAAATAACAAAATTACTTATGAGGAGCAATAATGCTTTGGCTTTGACCCTGATGGATAATACAATAAAATACAAGAGAACGAAATGACATTTCGTTTTAGATGAGGCCGATGGTCATGAATTATACGTGTAAATGAAGGGCCTACCGCAGACTGCCTCTCTGATGTTTCAAGGCAGGGCATTCTGGACCCTGATGGTGTTAGGGACGCCGCCGAAAGACTTCTTTTATTTTCCGAACGGGCACTCTGTGTTTATTGCCTGCAGGGGCCTGGGAGACGACTTGTAAGGGCTGATGGCCTGTATCAACATTTATCCTTTCGGTTTCTAGGGAGGAATCGGCCACCGAATGGAAACCCTTAGCACAGGGCGTCACTGCAACAACATTCACTGCTGAACATTTGGAACCCAGCAAAGCATACGTCTTCAGAGTCATTGCCAAGAATCAGTATGGGGAGAGTGACCACTGTAAAGACCTACACGTCCCGGACAGGCTTGTAGCAGGTAAGCCAATGGTTCCCCTGTATCAGGGATACGGGTAGGAAAATCCTTATTATCCCTTGGTCTAAGCCGGTGTACCAGAGGAGAAAGGCCCAGGCATGAAAATCCTCAATACAAAAGCCATGACGGGAGTAAGAAATAAAAATGGAAAATCAGAAGTGGGAAATTTTGGATTTTTTTGCGAATTTTTCAATTTTTCGAATCGGGGTAATTTTTTTCTCCCATTTTGAGAAACATCGGCCGAAAAATCAGACAAAATGTCATGTCATTTAAAGAAAATTTCGCAAAATGGGAAAAAATTGTATCCCAATTTGAGAAATTGAAAAATTCACAAAAAATTCAAAATTTCCCACTTCTTCTTATTCCCTTCATGCGTTGTCAACGGTTCTGGCCAGGGCCCAAATCCTTCACAGAAGCTTAATTCAACAGGACAATAGCACCAGGACTTTGATTCGGGGGAGGGGGGGGGGCTTTCTCCGCGTTTGTACCAGCCTAGTACATGCATGCATTGCATAATTTCTGGAAACTATCCGTTTCTAATACCGGTACTTTTCCCGTTCTGCGTTTCCAGTGCCACCGAAATTTCCCTCGGACGAACCACCAAAACCATCAAAATTGGAGAAGGATTCCTTGACATTGACCTGGTTAACAGCTGAACTGCCAAAAGACGCCAAACCGTCCGCCATTACTTATACAGTCGAGGCAAAAGAGGGCGCTGGTGATTGGCAACCTGTTGCTGAGAAAATCAAGAAAACTTCCCGTAAGGTTGAAGGGGTCAAACCAAATGAGGACGTAGAGTTTCGGGTGACGGCGAAGAATGAATTTGGAAGCAGTGAGCCTACGAAAACAGTGAAAATTGAAAAGCGAGCTGGTAAGAAAGCAGTCTGAAGGGAGTAAGAAATAAAAGTGGAAAATAAGAAGTGGGAATTTTGCACTTTTGTGCGATTTTTTTTTAATTTCTCAAATTGGGATAGAGTTTTTTCCCATTTTGAGATATTTTCTTAAAATGACATGACATTTTGTGTGATTTTTCGGGCGATATATCTCAAAATAGGAAAAAAAATTACCTCAATTTGAGAAATTAAAAAATTCGCGCAAAATGCCAAAATTTTCCACGGCTTGTTTTCCACTTTTATTTCTTACTCCCTTGTAGTCAATCTTTGAAGGAGATCAACACGATGTCCAAAACATTTGAATGACAGATGGAAACTGTTATGTTTTCACTCTTCCATCCAAAACTTGTTACCACCAGTGAAATTGATAAGTATTTTTCCCTTTAGGGCCTCCACTGATGAAGGACTCAACTCCTGAGTTTAAGGAGGTCACTCCCGAAGAGATAGAGTTGACCTGGGATAAAGCCACAGACACTGAGGGATACTTGAAATCACCAATCACCTACAGTATACACATAAAGTAAGATACCTTTTGCGGATGATTTGGGCAAAGGTTTTTGCGATATTGTCTGCTGTGTAGGTTTCGTTTCGCTACTGATGGATGAGCCCTGGGTTGCTGACGAAAGTGGTTTCTATTCAGAATATCACACTAACTGCAGACAGTCAAAGCCTTGGCTGTCTCTATCAATAATAAAACCATAGGCCTACCTTGCGAAAACAACTTCTCGGCTACTCTGTATTGAATTTTGCGGTACCGGGTATTTTCAAAATCTTAAGAGAATGCAGGTAGAGGTCTCATAGCCTTGTGAAAGTCCCCAGAATGCTTGCCTGATTTCATAGAATCAAGACCTAGATTTCAGCACACATTGAAAAAGCTGCAGGCAGAGCTCATAATGTATTCCGATAGAGCATAGTATATTTTACACCAACACTGACATTCTAAATTGAATACATGTACAGTGTGGCTTTAACTTTCCTCATCCTCATTAAACACTTTAGGGAAGAAGCTCTTGACGAATGGCAGCCACTGGTCCAAGGCTTAGCCAAGGTGACCTACGCCGCGAAGAGTCTCGACCCGAAGAAGGCGTTTGACTTCAGGATTACAGCTCAGAATGAATTCGGTACAAGTGAAGTGTGCCAGGAGTTGAAGGTGCCAGACCGGTTGAAACCAAGTAGGTTATGACAGCTGCCCATTTATCGAATATGTTTTTCAAATATCTATTTTCAACACAATTACCGAGCTTTCAAGACATACATGTACATGTATTTTATGTGAAATGTAGATTTTTCTCAAATTGACGAAAAATAAAAGCTTAAAGGACCTCTAGAGGCAGCTTTTTAGTGCATATTGATATGATCACCAACAGAGAATTGGTGGCATGAGGATGCAACTTGGGAATCATTTTTGAAGTAAAATTTCATCAATGTCAACATTTGATCCACAATTCATGACTTCATGGTTACTAGCGCCACCTGTTGTATAGTTGCAGTACTGATAGTAGCCTAATAGCGAGCCCTTTAACAAAGATGCGTGGTCGTTACATTGCGTGTTTGTATGGTTTGTTTTGAATGGACGGTCTGTTCGAAAAACTGCAGAAAATGGTATTCATTTTTTTCTTGCTTTTTGCTACCAGTGCCTCCCAAAACGTCGACGAAGGCCCCTGAGGTGTCTGATTTGGACGACTACTCTCTGACAATGAAATGGGCCGCTCCAGAGATGCCTGCGGAAGCAAAACCATCGGATATCACATTCGACATCGAAGAAAAAGATTCGAAAGGAAACTGGAAGCCTATTGCTAAGGACATAAAAGATAATAAGTACAAAATTGAGGGGGTTGCACTGGACCAAGAGCACGAGTATAGGGTACAGGCAAAGAATGAATTTGGAAAGGCCGAACCCACGAAATCGGTAAAAGTTGAAAAGAGAGCAGGTGGGTTGATACGTTCCTATGTAGTGTTTGTTTCTTCTGCTTTTGGCCCACGTTGGCCCAATTACTTACTAACTCGGCCATATGGGATTTCATTCCCAGCTCTTCACGTCCGTCGCGTAAGCCCTGTACCTTGTACCTTGTTTCTCTGCAAGGGTAAGTAAAAGACCCCATCCAAGTGAGGAACATGAGTAGCTTGTGATGGCCTCTTCCATAGTTACTGCCAGGGCCAATAAAGTTATGGCTTCGGTTCTGACGGAAAAATCAAACAAAATACTTACAAATTGTCTTTCCAGGGCCACCGCTTATGAAGAAAGGCAAACCCAGTTTCAGTGAGGTCAACCCTGAGACCGTTGAACTCACCTGGGATTCAGCCACGGAGGACGAGGGTTACGTCAAATCCCCGATTACATACGACGTAGAAATGAGGCACGTACATTTGCGTTCAAAAGTTTTTGGTCACCACCGCTGGGCAAAAAGAAATTTCTCTACGTATTGATAGTTGATAGCTGTCGTGCTATTTTCGGCCCAGTGGTTTTCGAGAAAAATTGAGAAAAACTGGTGTCCATAACTATTAGCACTAGTGTACGTGTGCATGTAAAACGTGTGACTGGTACGACAGAGTTGTCATAGGGCGTCTTTTTGCTTCTATTCGCTGTCAATGGTAACTGGAACTTATAACCATTACGAGTGAATGAGTATTACTCACAACTCCCCTGAACATGCTGAAACAAAATTCTATCATCATAATCATAATTGCCTGATTCTTAACGTACGTTTTTAATTCCGAATCCGTAGGGAAGAGAGTAAAAAGGAATTCAAACCAGTTGTAATGGATCTGGCCAAGACAAGTTTCAAGGTGGCCGACCTTGAACCCAACAAAGCTTACGTTTTCAAAGTCACAGCAAAGAATGAATTTGGACCAAGTGAAGTTTGTCAGGAGTTGAAGGTTCCGGATAGACTGAAACCACGTACGTACCGAGTACTACTCTGCCTATTGAGTTAGGCCCTATAACAAAAATAGATAAAGACCCTCATGTATTTTTTGGTTACCGGAATAGAGAGGACGACATCGTTGTCAACCCAACTTCTGTCCATTGAATCATTTGATCAAAGTTCAGCTGAAGTCGAGAACACCATGGTAAAGTTTACACGAAGATAACGTCACCTACTCAAGTTAAGAACAGCCAGTTGTTCTAGGATTAGGATAAGCTCCGAGAACGACAACAAGAACATGAACGACCTCAAGAGATGAACAACATCCCAACCTCTTATGACGAAGTCCACAAACAGAGACCTACCACTTCTCGTCCTTTGTCGAAATCTTGCCCTCACTATTTCATATTGCCAGACTCTTCTTTTCGATATCCTTTAAAATTCTCTGTTTTAGTGCCGCCTGCCATGCCATCCACCCCACCAACACTGGAAAAAGCTGAGAAGGATTCTGTAACATTAGCTTGGGCGCCAGCAGAGTTTCCAAAGCATGCTAAACCATCTGAAGTTTCCTACACCGTGGAAGAGAAAGACGGATCGAGTTGGAAGCCTGTAGCAAATGATGTAAAGGACACGGGATCTTCGATCAAGGGACTTGCACCAGAGAAGGAGCACGAGTTGAGGGTTGTAGCCAAGAATGAGTTTGGGGAAAGTGAGCCTACGCAGGTTGTCAAAGTTGACAAGCGAGCAGGTGAGTCTTCACACCTTTGGTACGACGTTGCATCTCTACTTTCTATCTCATAACTGATTTGAATGAGTTGTGTTGAAAGGGGCTGTTTGTTTTCGTCACTTGAGGAATCTGAGTTGTGATCATAGGGAAAACGGAAAAAGCTATGCACTTGCAAATTGCAGGGATTATTTGTTGTGCTGTACAGAATAGTCGCTGCAATTTGCAGCTTCATAGCTTTCTCCATTTTCTCAAGGATCACAACTCAGATTCCTCAATTGACGAAAATGAACAGTCACTTGCAAAGCAATCCAAGCTGTGTCACTTTGACTAGCGTCCAAATCTCTTTGAACATGGTTCAAAATATGTCTTACTTTGTAGGACCCCCACTCATGAAGAAAGCAACGCCAAAGTTCAAGGAAGTTAATCCTGAAACAGTTGATATATCATGGGATAAGGCCAGTGACGAGAAGGGCTACATCAAGGTGCCAATCACATACGACGTGGAGATGAGGTAAGAGACTTGGCGTGGTTGAAAATGTGCATTAGTGAGGTTTCGCAAATCTGACGAAAAACGACGTCATTTCCATGACGTAATGTATTTCAGGAGATGGTTGATACCACAAATATCGCCTGCTGCAAGAGCGTCGTTTAGCGTATGACGTTAGACCGATAGAGTTACAGTGTATAAACATTGAAATTTATCTATCGTTTCCACTTCGCAGATACCAAGTGAAAATTTAAAAATTCAACATGCACCACAACTCTTTCGGTCTTATATGACATGCTAAAAGACGCACTGGCAGCAGGGACATTAGTGGTACCAACCATCTCCAGAAACACATTAGATCCTGGAAATGAAGTTGAATTTCGTATTTGAAGAGTTACATTTACTTGCATGAAAGCAAAACGAAAATTGCAGTCTTGGGATGATTACTACCTTGTCTGTTGCTGGTGGTGTAGCCTAATCTTGGCCATAATGTATGGCACTGCATTGCTGTTTTTCTGTTTGTAACGATTTTCTCTTTATTGTCTTTCTCCTGTTGTTAGGGAGGAGTCTTCCACCGAATGGAAGCCGGTGGTCAAAGACAACGCCAAGACGTCATGCACCGTGTCAGACTTGGAACCAAGCAAAGCCTTCGTCTTCAGAGTGACAGCAAAGAATGAGTACGGTACGAGTGAAGTAGCCCAGGAGTTGACAGTCCCTGACAGGATGAAGGAGTGTAAGTCTTAAAGGTGCTCTAGTTCGAATTGTAAACATTACGGTTTGTTTATTTGCATGGTTGATTATAATAGTTATTTTTCCTCGGACAGGTGGCAGCACCGTGTATGCCAAAACAACATTAGTGTTATCTATTTTTATATCTATCTTGATAAATATTCTTGTAACTGAAATATATTTATGATTTTACGCTCAAAACAAACAAAAAGTTGTGAAACGCGAGATTTAATTCGATTTTATCTGCTTTGTTAGTACCAGAAATTGACAATAGGTGGCACACCGTAATGTTTACAATTCGAACTAGAGCACCTTCAATCATGGGCTGTTGTTACATATAGTCAGCCAGCCAAAACCTCTAATATAACTTTTGATGGCATTGGATGTTAAAGTTGTTCCAATGGGTAGGTAAGTATGACTATGAAATTGTCTTTCAGAATCACCCGTTGGCCAAGGTGATTTTGACCTCTGAAGGTCAAATTTCAAGGTCACAGGTCAAATAACTGACTTTACCATTGGACTCAAGAACTGAGCTTTGTACAGGAGAATGGGACCCGATGTACAGCTAACCTTTAAACGGTTGGATTTACACCCCATAAATGTATTACCAACAGATAGAAACATGGTGCCTCTTAATCACATGAGAATGTTTTTGTAGTTTTTAACCAGCTACGTAATTGGGGAACGGCGGTTTTATGTACTTTGACCCACTTTATGTTAATTTAGAAAACAACGTCA
>NMRB01000656.1:49885-75198 GCA_002633025.1 Notospermus geniculatus | reverse complement strand
TTTTATCACCAACATATGGCACTTGCGTGGTTTTATCACCAAAATATGGCACTTGCGTGGTTTTATCACCAACATATTTATGCCACTTGCGTGGTTTTATCACCAATAATGGCACTTGCGTGGTTTTATCACCAACATATGGCACTTGCGTGGTTTTATCACCAACGTATGGCACTTGCGTGGTTTTATCACCATAACAGAGAGGACAGGCTGAATGGAATTGCCAATATTCCCTGGAAAATTGCCTCTTGTGTCCTTGACAGCGAGGTGTCCACCTAGCAGAGATTCTTGAGAGACAGGTTGCATTGAACTGTAAGGCTATCTGCAAACTCTCTCCCTTTCAGTACCACCTCAACTTAAGCAAGAAGCACCAACTGTCACAAACTTAGCGAAAGATTCACTCACTCTAACATGGCCCGATGTCAAACAGCCAAAACATGCCAAACCATCACCGACAACATACTCTGTAGAGGTTAAAGAAGAAGGTTCGAAGGATTGGAAGACGGTGGCGAAGGATCTGACCGAACCGAAGAAGGAGCTAAAGAACATCAAGCCAGACCAGAGCTATGAGTACAGAGTCAATGCGAGCAATGCATTTGGGCAGAGTGAACCGACGAAAGCGGCGAAAGTTGACAAGCGTGCAGGTTTGTCGTAACGTTTTACCCTACTAGCTCGCCTTTGATGAAGCACAACATGAAAAAGGACAGTCAATGTTTCCTGAGCAAACCGTGCCTTGATCAAGGTTTCGATGCCGTAATGAACTGATGAAATAAGAAAATAATGACGATTTGTTAGAAGCCATGTTCATTGATACCCTCCATAAACGCGGGAACCTAGCGGTCACTACAGGAACTGAATTGGTCTCACAGTACAAATTCTAGAATCATGCCCTGAGAAAAAACCTGATGGTTGTAACCTTCTGGTACGTTTCAGGTCCACCCTTGATGAAAAAAGACAAACCTGAGTACAAGGAAGTCAGTCCTGACGTAGTGGAACTGAAATGGAAGGCTGCTGAAGACAAGAAGGATTACTTGAAATCTACAA
The DNA here is from genome assembly GCA_002633025.1 of Notospermus geniculatus. NCBI lineage: Eukaryota > Metazoa > Nemertea > Pilidiophora > Heteronemertea > Lineidae > Notospermus > Notospermus geniculatus. The sequence continues at coordinate 74,154 of NMRB01000656.1, read as the reverse complement.
TTACCTACAACGTGGAGCTCAAGTATGTATCTCTAAATATCTGAAAGGTATCTCGAAATATCCATGCCGATTTAGTTTTGTCCCTGTAAATTCTGGAGCACACTGCACTTCACCATTTCGTTGCCTATGCAGGAGTTCTGCCTATTTTTTTCTAGCGTAAATATCAAGAAGTTATTTTATTTTATTTTTTTGATACAGAGAGGAATCTGAAAAGGATTTCAAACTGTTGTCAGATGCTGTTGAGAAAGCGACATACACGGCCAGTAACCTTGATCCTTGTGCCGGCTACACGTTCAGGATCAGCGCCAAAAACGAATACGGAAAGAGTGATGTTAGTGCAGTGTTGACCGTACCTGCAAGACAAGTTAAAGGTAAGATGATATAGAGAGGATTAAATGCACAACGTGTACGTATGCGTATTCGTGTTGATGTTGCCTACATGAGTAGGCCTGACAGGTAATTGAGTAGGCCTGACAGGTAATTGAGTAGGCCTAACGGCCACATCCCTAAAGACAAATCCGTTCAGTATAAACTAGGGAAAGTTTCCCTGGTGTTTCTTAGCAGCACGTGACTCCTCATGTCTTTGTCGAATCCGCAGAAAATTGCCTCCATGTTAACTAGAAATATTGCTTTCCTTAAGTTCCTCCGGAAATGCCCGAAGAAGCTCCGAAGATATCAAAACTTCAGAAAGACTCATTGACGTTATCATGGCCCGAGGCTAAACTACCAAAGAACGCCAAGCCGTCGCCCTTGACCTACACCGTGGAGGTCAAGGTCAATGGATCCAGCGATTGGAAGGAAGTGGCGAAAGATCTGAAGGACACTAAACATAACATCAGTAATATCAAGCCAGATGAAGAGTACGAGTATCGCGTGGTTGCTAAAAATGAGTTCGGATGTAGTAAACCTTCGAAATCAGCCAAGGTAGCAAAAAGAGCAGGTAGGATGCGTTTTATAAAGTGCAATTTAGGCCTATCTTTCCAATAAGAAGTGTAGTGGAATGTTTTTCATGTCACGTTGATTGTCTAACGTGAACTATACATACCAACCGAGGACCTTATGTGTAAGACTGCTGTTAGACTGGAGCTCATTTTTTACTCGTCATTTGTGTTTTGACACAAATCCTCCGTAACCTGAAGAATGAATATTGCATTCCCCATTGTTCTCATAGTCATTGGCATTCATTTTCTGATTTTGATTTTGAATGGAAAATTAGGAGTGAAGAATGAAAAGCGAATAGTTTTTACGCATACCAACCGAGGACCTTATACCTTGATCAACAACAAATGAACTTAACAGTAACGTTATGAAATCTAATAATTTCTGAGCCGAAAGTTACACACGTTCAGCGGTTACGGTATTGATCGATATTGTTGCAGGTCCGCCAATAATTCCAAAGGATGGTTTGGAATTCAAGGAAGTCAAACCAGAAGAAATAGAATTGAAGTGGAAGAAGGCAGAAGATCAAAAGGGTTTCATCAAGTCATCTATTACGTACATTGTTGAATTTAAGTAAGTGAGGAATTATTTGGGTAGGTCTGATTACTGATGGTATAACGCTTCACGGCATATACATGTAGTGCTGCCAATGCTTGTCTGAATGTACTATGCTTCTTGTATATAATTCGTCACTTGTGGAGCTGGCATGCTGGCTGAAATGCTGGCTTGCTGGCATGCTTGCTGAAATGCTAGATGCTGGCCTTTTGCCATTGGATTGCAATTGCGGAACACGTAGATGGTTATTTTGCCAAGATTTTTTAGTCATACATGTTAGTTTTGATTTTAGGGAAGAAAAAGCAAAGGACTGGAAGATGTTGGTGGAGGGTATCGAGAAACCGGTTCACAAGGCATCAGATCTCACACCCGCCAAAGCTTATGTATTCAGGGTCGTGGCAAAGAATGAATTTGGAAAAACCGAACCCACCAAAGAGATCCTGGTACCAAAGAGACTCATTCCAAGTAAGTGTTGCTTTTGAATAGTAAGCTGTGCTGTACATTTCATGAACTGCTTCAGGGGAAGGTTTCTCATGTGAGTAAAACTATCAGATTTTAAAGATTCATCAAAATTTCTTGTCAGCGTCTTGGGCCCATACTCATAAAACTACTTAAGTTTATGTGTGGCACTTATCCTTTGTTCAGCACAAAAGACAAGTATCATACTTTGACTTAAGTATGTTTATGAATATGGACCCAGAACCCATATTCATATAACCTTACCACACAATGTAGGCTTAGGGCCGTATGCTCTGGTCGGATTTTAGGCGAAAGAATAGCAGAAGTTAGGCTTCCTCTATGCTTAAAGCATTGAGAAAAGTCAGACTTTAATGAAAGTTTGGCTTAAGTCCGACCCCAGCGTTACTTGCTAAAGTGCCAATGCACAAGCCAATGTACACAACTAGCAACCAACTAAGCTAGCAAGGTTTTATAAATATGGGCCCTGGGGCAATATTCATAAACATACTTAAGTCAAAGTGTGATACTTATCTTTTGTGTTGAACAAAGGATGAGTGGGCCCTGAAGGTTTGTTCAAGAGAAAATGAGGCCACCAAGTCTGAAGCATGCCAGTGAAATTGACAAAAGCATGTGTCGAAAATGACTTGTTGTATTCCCATGTCACATTCTTATTCAGAGCCACCAGTCATGGCGAAAGATGCCCCCAAAACATCAAAATTAGAGAAAGATTCTGTTGAACTTAGTTGGTCTGCCGCAACTCTACCAGAGGATGCTAAACCATCACCTGTCACTTACAATGTGGAACAGAAGGAGGCTGATTCTAAAGATTGGAAACCAGTTGCTAAGGACTTGAGCGAGACTAAACACAAGGTCAAGGACATTAGGCCCGATAAGGAATATGAACTCAGGGTTGTGGCAAAGAATGAATTTGGTGAATGCGAGCCAACCAAGGCTGTCAAGATCGAGAAGCGGGCAGGTGAGTTGCTCCTTCTATGGACCACTTGCAAACAACAGACTAAGGCGTACATGTAATTAAGAGCACCGCGCGCTCCGTGGTGCTCATATTGATTTCGCTAGGACTCAGAAATTTTTCGTGATTGGGACGCGGTTCGCAGGAAATCGCCGCACGGAATCGCCTGATTTTTCACCACTTGCCCAATCTAGTATCGGGCCAGGTCTGAAAGAAGGGATTCTTCGAACCGATCGATACTGACCCTGTTTTGGGTGATTTTGCGATATTTGACTGAACTCCATGCAGTGCATAAACCTTGCTGCCGTGCTTCCCCGTACTTCGTTATCACTGTGTGGAGACCGCGCTGGCCTCGTAGCTGCTAACCTCCGGAAATGCCGGAGCCTCTCAAGGCCCTGTTACAACCGTATTTGTAGCCTCGCCACAATTTGTAACCTACCACTATTTGTAGCCAATTTTAGTACGCGCTACAAATAGTGTTGATGCTGGCAACCCTATTTGTAGCCGCAACGCTATTTGTAATCAACGCTATTTGTAACCGAGTCGCNGTGGTCTCTGGGCGGTGACGACGTAGGGAGCAAGCGCTAATAACCACTGATTACCTCAGGATGATATTGGTAAGACTATGCCTGACATCAAACCTTTTTTAGATGACGAAAAAAACTTTTTTAACAAGTAATCGCCATCAGGTTTTCGCTAGAAGCTGAAACCAGAGCCACGTTTCAAGAACAATTAGCTGATAACCAGGCATATTGTTAGAAGCTAAGACAGTGAATTCCTTGGAAGTACCTCTCTGCCTTTTGCCTATACATCACCAATCATGTCCACTTAACTCTTGTCTATTTCATATCATGTTAATTTTAGGAGTGAAAAAGACAAGAAATGGACAGCCATTGCTACTGATTTAAAAGACACATCTTCCAAGGCAAAAGATCTCGACCCAAGTTTAGCTTATTCATTCCGAGTTACTGCCCAAAATGAATATGGTGCTAGTGAACCGACCAAAGAAGCAAAAGTTGATGCTAGACTAAAGAAAGGTAAGCCTATTTCTACTATTACCACAGTGTAGGTTGCACATCAGTAGTTATAACTGTAATGCATTATGCACGCCCAACGGTAGTAAAGGCCATTGGCAATCAGTGGGGAAGTGGTCAAGTAAAGATTCAAGATTTTTTAACCGTTTTTCCTGTCTCGAGTTTTTCTTTTTGCCTTTTCATTTGACTGAAAATACTCTAAATCCAATGAACAAAATTTCTCGGGGTGACATTTCGCTCTACCGCCCTTCACGCTGGGCACCATTTTTATATTGCGCTAATTATGCTTCTTTCTCCCGTGGATAGGACTGTTAATCACTGGTTGTTGTGTATACGCCATCATGTGTGTTTATATGCCAATACACGGCTGCTGAAGCCTGGGGGATGAGGCTGAGTGCCACCCCTGAAGTCACCTTTTGAAACCTGTCGCCGCCAGGCTTGTTTAGATTTTCTATCATGTTATTTTATTCACAGTTGCGCCAGTGATCTCAAACGAAGAGCCAAAGGTAACTGATCTCAACACCCTATCCCCGACCCTCACTTGGTCTCCAGCCAAACCTGATGAAGGGTCAATGCCTGCTCCAGTGACATACAGAATAGAAGCAAAAGAAGGGGATTCAGGTGAATGGAAGGTTTTGACGAAGGACCTGAAAGATTCGAAGTACAAGTTGAAAGATCTCAAACCAGATGCTGAATATCAAGTACGCGTGGTGGCTGAGAATGAGTATGGCTCTAGTCAACCCACAGACACTTTGAAGATACAGAAACGTGCTGGTATGTTAAAGGTTTTGTCAAATATCTTTAATATTTCACAATAGGGCCTACTCTGTCCTAAATCATTATTTAGTCAGCAAATGTCGATGGACCACATTCATACAAAAGTACAGCCTTTCTGTTGCTTTTACCAACCATCTATCCATTAATGACGAGTGGGGACACTGCCCTTCTATTGTAAATAGCCGCAATGACAAGTGGGGACACTGTCCTTTATCCTGAATAAGGCATACTGCCCTTTGCCATAAATAGCTGCAATGACAAGTGGGGACACTGCCCCTTACCATAAATAGCCGCAATGACAAGTGGGGACACTGCCCTTTATAATGAATAGCCGCATTGACAAGTGGGGACACTGCCCTTTACCATAAATGCTGCAATGACAAGTGAGGACACTGCCCTTTACCATAAATAACTGCAGTGAAAGTGGGGACATTGTCCTGCATCATAAGCAGCCGCAATGACAAGTGGGGTACTGCCCTTTACCATAAATAGCTGAAGTGACAAGTGGGGACACTGTCTTTTATCATAAAGAGCCGCAGTGACAAGTGGGGAACTGCACTTCCATAACATTAAATAGCCGCAGTGACAAATGGGGACACTGCCCTTTATCATAAATATCCGCATTGGCAAGTGGGGACACTGCCATCACAAGAAGCCACAATGACAAGTGGGGACACTGCCCTTTATCATAAGTAGCCACAACGGAGGCAGAAGTGACACTAGCTACGTCTATAGATACAGTCTTACAAATGTAGCTACTACTCGGATCGTCGTTATAATCTCTCTACCCTGTCGTCTACATGTATATCCCCTCCATCTCTTTCTTCTTCTATTTCCCAGGGCCACCCATCATTCCTTCAGATGTGCCAACCCTTTCCGACCTAGATAAAAACAAACCTACGCTAAAATGGTCTCCAGCCAAGACAAAAGAGGGCACCATCGATTCTCCCATCACGTACACAATTCAAGCTAAAGAAAAGGGAACAGAAAAATGGACGGTTTTAGCAAAGGACCAGAAAGATACAAAATACACTTTAAAAGACATCAGCCCGGAGAAAGCTTACGAAATAAGAGTGATAGCAAAGAATAAGTTTGGAGAAAGTGAACCAACTAAGCCGGCTGTGATTGTTGAAAGAGCAGGTAGGTTTGGCCTTCATAACGTTGTACATTTCCTAATACATGTAGATGTTAATGAGGCAACCAAGTACTGCACTTTAATGCAGCTACCCTATGTAACATGTCCTAATTTGGCAAACTTGCTGATCTATATGGGCAACATAACGTGGAATTAAAACATAGCCATTAAAAAATATAATGATGAGGGGTCTGATAAGCGTTACGGATTACCTGAAGTGTTGTCATTGGGTAGGCCTATCTGGGACATCTAGCCGGTGTATGCAATTCCATGCATACCCTATGTAAAAAAGTGCATGTGCACGGTATGCTGTAGTCGTTTGGTGGTGGTTTTTATAGTCATTAGATTAGAGATACTTATGTCTTTTCCGCCGGTAACAAACCGAGGAAACATTATTCGACTTAATCATTGATGACATGAAAACAACTCTCTTCAATGGTAAAGGACATGTCAGTGGGGGCATGGTCAAGGTACAACTCTGTGGTGCACTAGGCCTACCGCCTACATTGTTGTGTAAAGTACAGCTCCTGCTTCAATTGGCCATGGGCCCACTGATTCGTAGTGGAGATATTGGGTCATATGAATAAAAACTAGTAAATGCTTTTACTTGAATTTCGCACTACAAATGCACTAGGCAATGCTATACAAATCTGAAGTAAAAGCATTTGCTAGTCTTTATTCATATGATCCATTGCCTTTTTACCATTGGACGTCAGAGCTGTAGAATCGATAAAAGCATGGTTGATGCATATTTTTTGTGCATTCTTCTTTGTACTATAGATGCATGCCTTACTTAGTACATTTCCCTTTTCTCTGTGACCTTTGGGCTTCAGGTCCTCCTGTCATGCCTTTAGATGCCCCCAAACTCTCTGATCCTGAAAAGAGCAAGCCCAAAGTTTCTTGGTCTGCTGCTGTCACACAAGAAGGGCAAATTAACGTGCCTTTGACGTACACTGTGGAAACGCAGGAAGTCGGAACTGAAAAATGGACAGTCTTGGCCAAGGATGTGAAAGACACGAATCTTATTCTAAAAGGGTTGAAACCAAATAAACCTTATGATATCAGAGTTCATGCGGTGAATAAGTATGGCAAAAGTGATGTTACGAAACCTGTAAGAATTGGTGAGGAAGAGAAGAAGGAAGATGAAAAAGTAAAGAAGGAAGATGAAGAGGTAAAGAAGGAAGAAGAAAAGAAAAAGAAGGAAGATGAGAAGGTAAAGAAGGAAGAAGATAAAGCAAAGAAGGAAGATGACAAGGTAAAGAAGGAAGAAGAGAAGGTAAAGAAGGAAGAAGAGAAGGTTAAGAAGGAAGAAGAGAAGGTAAAGAAGGAAGATGAGAAGGAAAAGAAGGAAGAAAAGAAGGTAACGAAGGAAGACGAAAAAGTAAAGAAGAAAGATGAAAAGGTAAAGAAGGAAGATGATAAGGTAAAAAAGGAAAAAGAAAAGATAAAGAAGGAAGATGAAAAGGTAAAGAAGGAAGATGAAAAGATTAGGAAGGAAGATGAGAAGGTAAAGAAGGAAGACGAGAAGGTAAAGAAGGAAGACGAGAAGGTAAAGAAGAAAGAAGAAAAGATTAAAAAGGAAGATGAGGAGGTAAAGAAGGAAGATGAAGAGATAAAGAAGGAAGACGAGAAGGTAAAGAAAGAAGGCGACAAGACAAAGAAAGGAGATGAAATGGTAAAGAAGGGAGATGAAAAAGTAAAGAAGGGAGCTGAAAAAGGAAAGAAGGAAGATGAAAAAGGAAAGAAACCGGATAAAAAACCGAAGGAGGAAGAGAGGAAGCTCAAGAAGGATGACGAAAAAGCCGATCAAGAGGATGTAAAGAAGGTGGCTGAAGTAAAGAAAGAAGATGCTATTGAAAGCAGTGCTGAGGTTAAGATTGAAGACGGTGAGTTGTCGACGATGTTTAAAATGATAATTGGTGAATCTATCTTTTCCCGTCTGATAACAAGGGCAGATCACCATTATTACACTGCAGTTGACGAAAACTACTTCCCTGTCTTTAGCATTTTTCCTTTGTTGATGTAGTTTTCATGTGAATGATCGTCTGTTGCACCTATACTTCACATGTATATTCTAACTTGCATGAAAGTCAGTAGGAGATTCCAGCCTGTGTTTTTTCTTCGTATCTTCAAATACCTAGTCATGTGGCTGTTCGTTGTAGTCAGCATTAAATGTTGTACATTAGGTGATTCAAAAACCTACGTCCTATTTTTAAGTTGGCAGCCTACAAATTTTTGAAGCTACATGTAATGCAAATTGTATGGGAATTTGTGAGCCGCTCCAGCAAAAGCAGACACTTGTCGCAAATAGTGATCATCATTGGTCAACAGTTAACTCAACTATCACTGCTGTCCACTACTATTGTAAACCCACGCCAATGTACATTTCAGCTGTTGCGCTGCAAGGCCGTTACCATTTCCTTGGGTTGCGACAAACGTCTGCTTTTGCTGGAGTGGCTCACATTTATCAGAAAATGGAAGCATGCACACAAGCAACTACCTTATCGGCAAGAGATGCAAAAGTTTTCAGTCAAAAATCAGCTTCTGAAAGTTTTACCATGGAATAATTTTATTTCGAAAAGCAAATGTCCAAAGAGGGGCATTTAAGAATTTATGAGTTCATTTAATTTTAGGGTAGCGTTTTTGAATCATCCACAGATGCATGATGATTGATATAGGTGTTTAGAGAAACTGTACCACCTCACTATTCTACGAAAGCCCAGAGTGCTCATTCAAAATTCAAAATTCAACTTTGAATTTTGAAGTGGCCCTATTATTCACTTCAAAATTCAATATTGAATTTTGAATTTTGAAGTGGCAATTTTCTCACTTCAAAATTCAAAATTCAAAGTTGAATTTTGAATTTTGAATGAGCATTCTGGGCTTTCGTACTATTCCACATCTGTCTCCTAACTATCACCTTCCATCCATCGCCTTAGGTCCCCCTGTCCTGCCTCTAGAAGCCCCCAAACTTACCAACCTGGAGAAGGATACACCTAGGGTTTCATGGCCTGCGGCAAGGGCAAAAGAAGGGACAGTAGAGACCCCTGTCACTTACACCGTCCAGTTAAAAGAAAGGGGAAAAGATTGGCAAACGGTTGCAAAAGATATCAAAGACACTGGGCACACTTTGAAACGATTAAAACCAGATATGTCATATGAAGTTAGAATCGTAGCGAAAAATAAATACGGGTCAAGCGAACCGACAAAATCTGCTAAAATAGCAAAAAAGACAGGTGAGTCAATTTCCTGGGGCAAAATTTAAAGGTAATTGAAAATTATTAAAACGATCGTAAAAAACTATTGAAAAAAATATTGTAATACAAATTTCAGAATTTTACATAGGCGTATTATTTCAGTGCTAAATCACTTTATCAAATGGGCTCAGGAATTTGTTACATGAACCAACCTTTGGGGTTTAAGAACCAAAACTACGCCATGAAATTGTGGACTGTTAATCTCCAAGTGGCCCTCACGAAATACAAACAGCCGGACTTCTCCTTAATGGACATCTTTGTGATTCACAGATGCTGTTCTTAATTGAGAGGTGTTGAGTAAGTCCAGAGGTCAAATGTGTAGAAATGAAAATGTTAGAGTTCGTTCTGTTGTCCTCAGTAAAAGAAAGAGATTCCTCCAGGCAGAGGTGTCGAACTAACGCCAATTCATACTTCCTCAGTTCATACTTTGTTTGAAACCGGCGTGGGGAGGAATAACAAAGCATTTCCGTTTCACATAAGCATGGCGCACACGAGCGACTAAAATGGGAGCGACTACCAATGCGACTACTAGGTCGCATGCGATAATTACCTTTGAGGTCGATCAGTGATGTCATCCGCATCACTGATCTCCCAGTGAAGCATTTGTCGCAGAGTCAAAAAAAACTAAAAAAACTAAAAATATGTTCAGTCGCTCCTGTAGTCGCAAGGCTAGTCGCCTAGAAAATCGCTCAAAAAATCGCTCGTGTGCGCCATGCTTTACTGGTCGGTGAGGAAGTATGAATACGCCGTAAAGGACGTTCCAGTAAACATCGTCACGTCCATATTGCAGCCCCTCCAGTTCTCCCCGGCGAAAATCCCAAAATCTCTGACCTAGATCACGATTCCTTGACACTAACTTGGAAGGAGGCCACGACGCAGGATTACGCTATACCTTCAAAGATATCGTACATCGTAGAAGAGAAAGTTGGTGCTAAGGGAGACTGGACCGAGATTGGCAAAAATCTGAAGAAACCAACGTACAGGGTCAAAGGCCTTCATCCAGAGGAGGACTGCGCCTATAGGATCATTGCAAAGAATGAGTTTGGAAAAAGTGATCCGACAAAACATATCATTCTTCCTAAACAAACAGGTTTGTAGAATGTTAGGCAGCAGTGTATAACATGCTGACTCAGCATATCATGAAATTGCTGATAGCTCCAGGAGATAAAGTACAGAAAGTGGTTTTCGTTTTATTCGAAAATAGCAAATTAAACAATTTTTTTTGCATCATGATTCTTCTGCCAAATTTGAAATTAAATATGCAGAAAAATGCTAAAAGTACTTCAAGTGGGTATTCATTAGAAAGTTCTCACGAAGTGCTTTTCTATGAATACTTATGTGCCAGGATTTCTGTAAGATTTTAGGACTTGGTTGGTTTCACACTTTTTTATTCTCATGAAATTGCTTTTGCCAATGGAAGGGTCAACCACTGGGTTTCCTTGTGTTTCAGACGAGGTTGACTCTAAAGCACCGCCGCCAGATCTTCCTCCAATCGACCCGAAGGTGAAGAAAATTGGTGATGACGAGGTGGAATTGACGTGGGATACCCCACGTGACGCGGATGGGAAGAAATTCTTTACCCCTCTCATTTATGACGTCGATTTCAAGTACGTGCAAAAGAAAACAACGTACTGCATTCAGTCTTAAAGATAATGTATCATGACTTCATCGTTCACATTCAGTGTTTGTAAACATGGATGTTTACATTATGTTATTTTGGACTTTTAGGACATGCCAACCCACCAAATTGAATACTTTCGGTATCGAAAGAATTCCTAGAGGGGTATGCCACAAACAAATTACTCAAAAGACAACGAAATACTGGACACCAACAAACAAAATATAAATAAACAATGATTATCGTGGCCCACAAAAATACCCGTGATACATTATCTTTAATTCCAGTTCATACTTCCTCAAGGGTGCCATGCTGGTTCCCAAACAAAGCATTTTCCGTTCTATATACTGCTTCGTAAGGAAGTATGAACTGGGTGTCACTCATGGTTGGTCATGTGGAAAATAATCTTTCACGTTCAAACACAATTGGACAAAAAAGTGCTGGCGATGGAAACAAAGGAATTTGATGTTATAGGCAGTTTTAGCTCAGTCATTTCGTGTACAAAAAAAATTATAATTTGAACCGCAGCCATGCTCTATGTCCAGTATAGATGTTGGGGAACACCTCTCTAGCCATACACCATAAATTGTGTGATTTTGTTCTCTGCAGAGAAGAAGAGGTGGATGAGTGGAAGCCATTGGTCAGGGGCGTGGCAGACACGTCATATCGAGCGACAGAACTGGAACCAAAGAAGTCGTATGAGTTTAGAGTTGTGCCACAAGTCTTCCAGGGATTCGGCGATCCGTGGGCTGAGATCATTGTCCCGAAACGCCACGGTACTGTACATTAAACTGTACATTTAAGGGAATAAGAAATAAAAGTGGAAAATAAGAAGTGGGAAATTTAGGAATTTTGCGCGAATATTTAGATTTTTCAAATTATGAGAAATTTTTTTCCCATTTTGTGACATGACATTTTGTCTGATATTTCGGGCGATGTTTCTCAAAATGGGGAAAAAATTTCTCCCAAGTTGAGAAATTTAAAAATTCGCGCAAAATTCCAAAATTTCCCATTTCTTATTTCCACTTTTATTTCTTACTTCCTGAATTGTTGTTAAACTCTTTTTGAGAGTCTCCCGAGAGTATGACGACCTGTACATCGATGAACCAATGCACAGTATACATGTATTTTGAAAGGGGTTTATTGTGAAATCAAAAATTGACCGCAAATATGTATTTTCCAGCCATCTGCGAATGATCATGAGCCGACCTGCCCCCCCCGCGCCTGCCTCCGCCCCTGCCCCCCGTCCGTGACCTTCGAAATGCTGCGGCAGCAAAATCATGCGTCCTCTTCATCATGCATTTCACGATGTACAGTGCACGTGCTTTGTGGTGGGTTTTTCGAGTTCATGCCTGTGATTTTAATCGTATTTTACATTTTTTTTTGTAGTTGACCACGACAAACAGAAAGATGCTGCGACTGGAATAGCTAAAGGACAAGAACGCGGAGGTGAGCTAGCTTCCCCTGATAACTCCCACTTGATATTCCAACGCTGACTCAAAGAAACCTGATCTACCACCCAACATGTAAATCCAGCCTTTTAGCGTCAAATAAAAGTACTTCGACGATCGTAATTACTGAGTGAAGTTTGTCTTCCTTTCAAATATTGTTCAGCTGCAGTAGTTTAGGTTACTGAGTAAATTTTGTCTTCCTTTCAAATATTGTTCAGCAGTAGTTTAGGTTATTATTAAGTGAATTTTGTCTTCCTTTCAAGTATTGTTCAGCAGTAATTTAGGTTATTGAGTGAATTTTGTCAGTTTCAAATATTGTTCAGCAGTAGTTCAGGTTACTGAGTGAATTTTGTCTTCCTTTCAAATATTGTTCAGCGTAGTTTAGGTTACTGAGTGGATTTTGTCTTCCTTTCAAATATTGTTCAGCAGTAGTTTAGATTAGTATCAACAACACATTAGTAGTACATGTAATTTAAAACTTAAAAAGTTGCAAGAAGTACGGTGTACCGAAATTTAATTTTTTTCAAATTCAGTTCCTCCAAGATTGCAATTCGAGGCACCAAAACTATCCGACGTGCAGAAGTCATCCTTGAAACTTTCCTGGGATGAGGCAATCTTGCCTCCAGGTGCCAAGAAAGTCCCCACTGCATACATTGTTGAGATAAAAGAAGGTCTGGGACAAGGTTGGAAGACGCTTGATGACAATGTCAAGGACACGTGTTACCAGGTCAAGGGCATTCGAGCAGATAGGGAATTCTCGTTTAGGGTTCTGGCTAAAAATGAATTTGGCGTCAGTGAACCTACATTGCCAGCTACTCTCAATAGTCGAGGAGGTATGTTGTGTACATGTTTGATAAATCAAATTTAAAGGGAATGTGGGTGCCTACGAAACCCCTTGTTCTCTTTCGAATCGCATTCTCAGCCAGATTTACGGTTATCTTTCCGAAAAATGCTTTCCATCGTACCCCTGACATTGTTTTCCCTTCCATGAGTATCTGTTACAGTCCCCAGATAGCATCTATACTATAATGGACGGTAGCCATGTTGGATTTTGTTATCAACCTGAGTTGACCTATTATCTGCTATACCTTGCTATGTAATGACTGTACACAGTTACGGTGGACCCGACTCTCTGCCCTATCTCCTCCTTAGTTAGGGCTTGAAGCCTACAAAGAGCGGCCTATGTGTACAGTACAATATGAGGAGATTGTATAACGGTATTTTGGTTTTAAAAGAAGTGCTGGTTTGTATGAAAAAGAGAGAAAATCAGATGTGTGGTGACCTGCGCTGCCATCTACAAGAATGGCAGTGACCTACTACCAACAGATACACGGTGGGACGCATGTGAACCTAGCTATCATGAATCTGGGTCACCTTGGCATTAGCCTGGAGATAAGGCTGATTGTGTAATAAACCAGATGTGATGACTGCTGTTTAGAAAGTCAAAACTTCTCACTGCTGACTGCTCATGGATTTGACGGTTAACGATTAATAAATTAATAAACTACCCCTCTCCAAATAATAAACTCATCAATCCTCTCCCACAGAATATTCTAGACAAACTAACTCCCTCAAAATGTGCTCGCCACGGGTGAATATGCTAGTAAAGTATAATTCACCCTAACTTCAACATGGGCAAAGTGCCAGGCTTGGAAATGTGCACAAGTCAGTGGTAAATAATCCATGTCGCAAGGGGGTCACTTGAACAGCCTATAGCAAACACTCCAAGGTTGTGCCCAGTCTGAACTGGTAAATATTGTGGTATAATCATTGTGTTCACTTTATGGTGTCTTTATGGGTCACTTCGCCATGTTGAAGTTAGGGTGAATTATACTTTAGCATAACTCAATTGGCTTGATGAGATTTCATCATTTCCAGGTCCACCTGATATGCCCTTCTCAAAACCAAAGTACACCGAAGTGGGACCAGAAACAGTCGGCTTGTCATGGGAACCAGCGACGAACATGAAGGGCATGGAGGACGTTCCTATTACATATATAATTGAAATGAGGTAAGACTTGTGAATTGTAAAGAAAAAATCGTACAGTTTTCGTACACCTGCAATTTAATCATGGTAGCATACACTGGTACCACAACAATAAACATTCAGCCAGGAAAAACATGAGGACCAAATTCGACGGAAGTTTTGAGTAGTGCAATGCCAATTCATACTTCCTCGCTGACCAGTTTGTGGAACGGAAAATGCTGTTCTCATTACGCCACACTTGTTTCGAACAAAGCATTTTCCGTTCCACATAATAATATGTGAGGAACAATTAAAGTTTATACTTCCTCTGCTGTTCAATGAGAAAGTATAACCTTGCTCTATGTCCAAAATCTTAAAGTTAACGGTCGTAACCTGTGTAAGCAAGCAAGTCATGCAAAAGAGCTGTATCTTGCTATGAAACTCTTGGTATATTCGGCATAGTTTTTATGGCTTCGACGTCAGTGTAGATTCCGTGTGTGCAACGATTTAAAATCCTTCTGGTTTACGACGTCAAATAAACATGGGAATTGTTTTTTATTCGAAGGGAACCACCGAAGCCAGACTGGGAGCCATTGGTGAAGAACATTAAGAAGACGAAGGTTGCCGTTCAAGATCTTCATCCAAGTAAAAACTTCTCTTTCCGTGTCTTCGCTGAGAATGAGTACGGAGTCAGTGAGCCTACAATGCCGTTGGCTCTACCGAGGAGAGATGGTGAGTTTACGGCGGGTGCTCCCGTTTGATATTCACAGAATACTGTAGACTTTTCCAAAAAGGTGACAGTCTAAAGTATGATTCACCCTAAATTCAACATGGGCAAAGTGCCAAGCTTGGAAATGTGCACAGGTCAGTGGTAAATAATCCATGTTGCAGTTACCTAATGATGTTAGGGTCACTTGAACAGCCCATAGCAAACACTTCAAGGTTGTGCTCAGTCAACTGGTAAATACTGTGGTTTGTGGGTTAATCATTGTGTTCACTTGTGCTGTCTGTTGCACAGGCTTGGTACTTTGCCCATGTTGAAGTTGGGGTGAATCATACTTTATAACGAAACAAACGAAAATCTTTTCATTTTGCAGCCCAATTCACACCTGAAGAAGTTCGCAAACCAAGCTACACCTTACCAAATAAATCATCGGTTAGTTTGACCTGGGTGGCATCTCGTATGCCACCGGGCTGCCCAGACATTCCCATTGTCTATGACGTCGAACAATGTGAATATCCCAGCTATGATTGGTCGACGGTTGGTAAAGGGGTCAAAGGTTGCGAATTCACCGCCAAGGATTTGAAGCCAGAGAAAGACTACATGTACAGAATTATTGCCAAGACTCAGTATGGTTCGGCCGAGCCGTCACCACCCGTAACAGCCAGGCGAAAAGCAGGTAAAGTACAATTCACCCTGACTTCAACATGGGCAAAGTGCCAAGCTTGAAAATGTGCACTTCGTAAAGTACAATTCACCCTAACTTCAACATGGGCAAAGTGCCAAGCCTGGAAATGTGCCTACCACTAAAGTATGATTCACGCTGACTTCAACATGGGCAAAGTGCCAAGCTTGGAAATGTGCACAAGTCAGTGGTATCGACCGTATCTCCATTCTTTTTGGTAGTATGGGGTATGAGAAAGGTTGTGGGCCATTTTGCAGGCCATTCAGAACGTGGGGATGCATGAATTGCACAATTGGTTGTTTGATCCATGAAGATTCAGTTACAAGACATCTAACCTACACTAACTCATACCGAGCTGCGTCGATTGTAACATTATGAGTTGGATGGGTCAGCGTATAATGTTACAACAGTAGGCCTAACGTTATGCGTTAGTGTAACATTATGCGTCGGTGTAACGTTATGAGTTGTAACAGGGCTTGCACAAAACTCACGATAGCGCTAACATGGTGTTAGCACTAACTTTATGTTAGATGACGTAAAAATCCCTTGTATTTTTACGTCATTTAACATAACGTTAGCACTAACACCAAGTTAGCGCTAACATGAGTTTTGTGCAACCCAGCCCTGTTCTATACACTTTTTTTTTGTCACCTTCCCCACAGCCAATCTGGTCCCCGAACATGTCATGATGTCCAAGCCAATCGTGAAACCAGTCGGCGATGACGCTGTTGATTTATCATGGCAACCAGCGGAAAACCCCGCCAATGTGAGCTGTCCTGTCACCTACGTAATTGAACAAAGGGAAGCAACGACGTCGTCTTGGAAAGAGGTCGCCACTGGCGTAAAGGATACGAAACACAAATTAGATGGTTTAGACCCTGATAAGGGATATGATTTTAAAATTGCGGCGGTGAATGAGTTTGGCAGAGGGGAACCCTACCCGATTGCAACTCTCACCAGAGATGGTGTGAGGGGTAAGTAAAGTATGATTCAGCCTAACTTCAACATGGGCAAAGTGCCAAGCTTGAAATGTGCACTTTGTAAAGTATGATTCGCCCTAATTTCAACATGGGCAAAGTGCCAAGCTTGGAAATGTGCACTTCGTAAAGTATGATTCGCCCTAATTTCAACATGGGCAAAGTGCCAAGCTTGGAAATGTGCACTTCGTAAAGTATGATTCGCCCTAATTTCAACATGGGCAAAGTGCCAAGCTTGGAAATGTGCACAAGTCAGTGGTTAATAATCCAAGTAGCAGTTACCTAGTGATGTTAGGGTCACTTGGTTTACATTCCATGAGCGTATTCATTTCAATTATTATAGGTAAACCACCAGAAGCCATTCGCCTAACTCCATCATTCACAGAACTGGGCGCAGACGCCATTCAGTTGTCATGGTTACCAAACGAACAGAACAAACAATCAGAAGTCACCTACGTCATCGAGCAGCGGAACGTGAGTGGTCAGTGGAAACAAATCGCTGACAACATCCCGGATACTTTCCACAATCTCCACGAGGTGGCGCCTGATGTTGAATTAGCATATCGTGTGTTGGTGAAGAATCGGTATGGTGTAAGTCCGCCATCTCCTGTGGTGACTGTCCGACGGAAAGCATGTAAGTTCCTGCAATTTGAAATATACCAATGTAATTTCAAAACACAGGCTCCGTCAGGGAGCCACATGAAGAAAAAGTGGTACACACACTGCAGGACAAGGCATTGTTCTTTGCATTTCTGCTCGACTAATCTGTAGCATCGATTAAAGTATGATTCACCGTAACTTCAACATGGGCAAAGTGCCAGGCCTGTGAAACAGACACCACAAGTGAACACAATGATTAAACCACAAACCACAGTACTTACCAGTTGACTGAGCACAACCTTGGATTGGCTCTTGGCTCATGGAAAGTAAACCAAGTTACCCTAACATCATTAGATAACTGCGACATGTATTATTTACCACAGACCTGTGCACATTTCCAAGCTTGGCACTTTGCCCATGTTGAAGTTAGGGTGAATCATACTTTACAAAGTGGACATTTCCAAGGTTGGGCACTTTGCCCATGTTGAAGTTAGGGTGAATTATACTTTACGAAGTGCACATTTCCAAGCTTGGCACTTTGCCCATGTTGAAGTTAGGGTGAATCATACTTTACTTGCCCCTCATGCCATTATCGCCTTTCCAGACTCAAACATGCCGGAGCCAATACGTGAAAAGCCAACCGTCACTGACATCAGTCCAACTGCCATCCAACTCTCCTGGTATCCTCCACTACGAAGGACCAATATTCCACTGGCTTATGTCGTGGAGGAGAAAAGCCCTGCGAGTGGAGAGTGGCGAGTTGTCGCAAGTGATGTGGAGGATACTATGCTAGATATCGACAACCTCGTCCCCGATCAGGATTACATGTACCGCGTGACTGTCACTAATGAGTATGGAAGAAGTGAACCGTCCCCGTCGGCTGTCTGTCAAAAAGGCCTAGGTGGGTTACTTACCGCACGTCTTCGGTGACTGTTCTGGGACCTTATTCATGAAGCTCTCCTAATTACGGGAGTGCGTAAACTATTAGGGAGTTTCCGCAAAGTCCTCGAAATGCCAACACAAACGACAATCCCATTGTTCGATGCCACGAAGAGAGCAGCGAACAACAGGATAGCCCAGACGTTCGCGTCGGCGTTTCGGGGGCTTTGCGAAAACTCTAAAATGTCCATTTGCTGGAAACCTATTGTTCACAATCAGCCTGACAATGGAGTTGCGAGTCCTTAAAGTTACGGGGGCTTTGTGAATAGTATAGAGTTTTTGCAAAGCCCCAGAAACGCCAACGCGAACGTCTGTCCTTTTGTTCGCTGCTCTGTTCGTGGCATCGAACAATGGGTTTGGCGTTTGGCGTTCGCGTTGGTGTTTCCGGGGCTTTGCGAAAACTCACTATAGTCCATTTGCGGACAACCTATTGTTCACTATCAGCCTGACAAAAGATTTGCGGGTCCTTAAAATTACGGGGGCTTTGTGAATTGTATGGAGTTTTCGCAAAGCCCTCGAAACGCCAACGCGAACGTCTAATATTTTGTTCCATGCTCGCTTCGTGGCATCGAACAATGGGTTTGACGTTGGCGTTTCGGGGGCTTTGCAAACTTCGATGTAATATACGTATTACTTTCTCTGAAAATAAAGGTGCTCTTTCAAAAGTAATGCATACTGCACCACCGTTCGGTGCATGTGGAGCTGAAGCCCGAATGCTAACTTGCTTCCTCGCAAATGTTCCCCTATAGCCACCCGTTTGTTCATTCCAGATGGCCTTGGACCCGATGCCGTCGAAGAGAAGCCGACTATAACGCCATTGGGTAATGGTAGCTACAGACTTGATTGGGTAATTCCACGGGAGCCGCGTTCACCACAAGACTACACCCTCGAGGTTCGCGAGGGTTCCAGTGTTCAGTGGAGGATGTTGACAACAGGCATACAGGATACGCATTTTATCTTGGATGATGTCCGCCCCGAGAGGGACTACATGTTTCGCATAATCGTGGAGAATGATTTCGCTGAGAGTGATCCGTCCCCGCCAGTATCACTACGCAGAGGGCCAGGTACATGTTGAACGCAATCCGGGAACGCAGTGTACAGACGCTGTAATTTTGAATGTATTGACGGCTGTTATTTGTGGTGAACATACATGTAGCAGCAGAAAACTTCGCTTCATGCAGAAAATCCCTTCTGGAATGTAGTTTAGGCAATGACAGATATCAATGATAATTTTATTGATCTTGACGTGAATATTGATTGACGACTGTGATTGGCGACTATGATTGACGACTGTGATTGACAACTATGATTGACGACTATGATTGACGACTGTGATTGACGGCTATGATTGACGACTGCGATTGACAACTATGATTGACGACTATGACTGACAATTTACTGTGATTGACGACTATGATTGACGACTGTGATTGACGGCTATGATTGCCGACTGTGATTGACGCCTATGATTGACGACTGTGATTGACGACTATGATTGACGATTGATGATGATGATGATGATGCCTTTTCTGTTTACAGATTCCTATGTTCCCATTATGCCGAGAGAAAAGCCACACCCACGAGACATGGGACCAGACACAATCCTGTTGTCATGGAAACCAGCGCACATCCCTGCGGAGGCTGCGTCTTCGGAGATCAGTTACGTCATAGAGGTCAGGGAACCGCCAGATACGGAATGGCGCAAGTTGTACACCAAGGTCCCGGATGTATCTCATCGGATGACAGACCTCCTTCCAAAACAGGATTACATGTTCCGTGTGCTTGCTCAGAATGAGTATGGCCTAAGTGAACCCACACCACCCTGTACCGTCAGCAGGAAGAGCTGTAAGTCTGAAACAAAATTCTTGTCTGTACTTGGCGCTAGATAGAAAAAGAAAATCAATAATGGTGAATTGGACTATCTTTGAAAATCGGACAGTTATGGTCTAAAGTTATACTACTAGTAATTTATTTTTTATTTTTTATTTTTAGACTAATTTATTTTTTATCAGGTGACATTGACGTAATTTTCATGATTTTCCTCGAAACTTCTTCTATTTTCTCGACGAAAACACGAAAGTCAAATCATATGGTTAAAAAACTAACAGCATCCCATGAAGGACTATTCGTCCAAGATTTTCTCCTTTCTTGTTGAAATGGCATGCTTCTTTGCCCCTTTCATCCTTCTTTTCATGTCCACAGGTCTCGTAACCTCCAAGTGTCTGCTTCTCTATAACATCTTGCATATCATCATGTTGATAAATCTTTCGCCTCTTGGCCCAAAATCTCTGTAAGAAATATTACCATGATTACTGTTGTCATGTGTGGTATACTTTGTTGTGTTCAAGTAGGCTGTCTCCCATTCCATATTTCTTGCTACATGTACATCTCCCCAATACATGTATTTACTTGTTTTTAATCTAGTAGAGTGTCTTTTTTAAGACCGCCCACCTCGCTGTAGTGGCGGTCTTACTCACTATCTCCATCCAGTTTTTTGTTTCAGCAGAATAACTCGGGAAATAAGTCATTTTTCGCTGCAGAAGTTTCAGTGTAACGTTTTCCAGTGTGGCCCGTGTGCCAGTGTGATATTACAATAGATTGACGGAATTATCATGGTCAGCACTAGGCCTACATGTATCATGCTAATCGATGCGTCATTCATA
Source organism: Notospermus geniculatus (assembly GCA_002633025.1). NCBI lineage: Eukaryota > Metazoa > Nemertea > Pilidiophora > Heteronemertea > Lineidae > Notospermus > Notospermus geniculatus. The sequence continues at coordinate 53,408 of NMRB01000656.1, read as the reverse complement.
TTGGAGTTCAGTGACCTCACCCGCGCATATCATAAGTATGATTCACCCTAACTTCAACTTGGGCAAAGTGCCAAGCTTGGAAATGTGCACAAGTCAGTGGTAAATAATCCATGTCGCAATTACCTTATGATGTCAAGGTGACTTGGTTTACTTTCCATGAGGTAGCAAATCCAAGGTTTTCCTCAGTCAGCTGGTAAATACTGTGGTTTAATCGTGTTCACTTTATGGTGTCTGTTGCACAGGCCTGGCACTTTGCCCATGTTGAAGTGGGGTGAATCATACTTTACGTAGATTTACCTGATTGTGTTCGAAGTTCAAGACCTGTAAAAAAATAATTTTTGAATAATTCCCTGAAGAGAGATTTGTTTTCAAGCTGCCGCTAGGTGTTCGAAAATAAAAATTGTATTCTTGTAATTATGATTTTGACGTATTCCATTTTGCTTGCTTTTCCTTACGCTCATTAATTACGTCATGCTTACGTCTTAATTACGTCATCATTAATTACGTCATGCTTTTATTCGTGTGTGTAATCTTCTTTAACTTGGCATTTCATTTCATCTTTCCTTCATTTTAGCCAAATGCATTCCCGAGCCGATCCTTAATCATCCACGGAAGTCCCTGATAGGTCCAGACGCCATCCAATTAACATGGCCATCACCGTACCAGCCCGCTCATCTGGCAAACATCCCGCTCACTTACATCGTCGAGGTCAGAGAATCGCCAGGCTCAGACTGGCGCCCAGTTGCAAAGAAAATCACTGACCCGAACTACACCATTACTGGTCTGCGAGCAGATCGGGGGTACGGCTTCCGTGTTCGTGTGGCCAACGAGTACGGTATTAGTGAACCTTCCCCCGTTGTTTCGTTGTCGTCAAAGTGGGCTTGTAAGTTTCGAGTGAGCTTGAAGTGGGATTCGGTAGATTAGATGAAGTGACTTAGCAGTTGTCCCCTTCGTTTAAAGTCCTAGTTTCATCAAAAAATTGACTACAAGGGAGTAAGAAATAAAAGTGGAAAATAAGAAGTGCGAAATTCTGGCATTTTGCGCGAATTTTTCATTTTCTCAAATTGGGAGAATTTTTTTACCCAGTTTGAGAAATATCGCCCGAAAAAACTGACAAAATGTCATGTCACTTTAAGAAAATTTCTCAAAATGGGAAAAAAAATTCCTCCCAATTTGAGAAATTGAAAAATTCGCCCAAAACTCCAAAATTTCCCACTTCTTATTTTCCACTTTTATTTCTTATTCCTTTCTACACAGATTATTACTGAACTGTATAGAACACATAAACAGACACATTTTGCTTTTTATTTTATCAAATTCGAATGAGCAGTTCGGGAGATATCGAGGAATATGTGTGTAAAAATGCCAGTGCTATTTTCCGTACAGTGAGGAACTAGCCAGGGTCAAAAATGCTAATTTAACCGTGTGTCATTGCAGGGATAAATGAACTCAAATCTGAGCCATCCAATGTGGAGACAAAGTTCATTTTCATTGACATAGTTACTGATTGGCAAATTTCTGACTTCATTAGTTCACATGAATAGTTGCATAAGTCCATTACAGCACTAAAATGCATGCTCATTATGCAAATTCCTGCAGTGACGTCATCTAATTAGGCAGAACATCCTCCTCTGACTATATCCAAGAAATATGTTATAACTTGTTAACCAATTGGAATTTTTCAATGAAACAAAAAGCATCTTGATCAGCACAGTATGCCCTAACTTTCTAAACTTGTAAAAAGCAGGCGAAACTAGGATTTTAAGCTGTAGAAACCGTGGTCTACAGGCCGTATTCTAGAAGCTTCCTTTACTCTAAGGTTTACCTTTTAGCTATTGTTTGCAGGGCAGAATACAAAAGCTTAAAGCGGACCTTAGAGTTAAGAGGCTTGCAGAATACGGGCCAATGTTTGCTGTGGTTAACCCTGAGTAGAGTCTACCTTTTGTTGTTCGTTGCCATTTGAATTCCTTTTGCGTATGCTAGTTCGTCAAAATCACCTTTGTTTTTTCTTTCACTCTTACTCTTGTAAATTCAAAACTTCCTTCAGCTACCATGCTTAACGTATCATGTTCAAATGTAATTATTTCATAATCGCCATCTTTACCTATCAAAGTTTAACCTACTAAAGTCAGTCTAACGTTTTGTAGGTTTGCAATCTTTCATACTATTAAGTCTGTGAACTATGTTCCTTCACAGCTGATTTCATCCCACAAACGCCACCGGATTGCCCCGACATTAGAGAGGTCTCCATCGAAACGGTGCGCGTGAGCTGGAACCCCGTGCGTCCCCCACCAGGCGCCCCCGATGCGAAGATCACCTACATTTTGGAGATGCGGGAGGGGAAGAGTACAGTTTGGCGCCCCATGGTGAAGGGACACCCAGATACATTTGTACTCATGAAGGACGTCAGCCCTGAACATGAGTACAGTTTCAGGGTGCGAGCACAGAATGAGTATGGAGTCAGCGAGCCGTCGAGGCATGCAACATTACCAAAGCGATTCGGTAGGTTTGGCCGTTTTTCGCTAGTCATTTGTGATTTGGCCGAATCGTCCAAAACCTTAAGAATGAACATTGCATTCTCCTTTTATTTTCTGAATTTGAATGGAAAATGAGGAGTGAAAAATGAAAACTGAGTAGTTCGTTCTCATGTAAAAGTAGGCGTTAGCCACATTCCGCATGTTTCTCAAAAAAAAATAAAGGGAACTGCTAAGTATGTAACTCGGTAGCCTTTCCACACTGACTTGCTGTGTACACTGAATCCGTTGCCACCTTATTAGCTCACCTGTGGTGAACTCTTAAGATGGTGCTGCGTCCATCGTCCGTCGTCGTCGTCCTTTAGCAGGGCACGTTTTGTAACCACTGAGGCTATTGATCTGAAACTTGGTACATATATAGGCCAGTATAAGGAAAGTGCACGGATCTGGATGGAGGAGGAAGATTAGCCGCAAAAAGTAGGCTAAAATACACTAAAATATCCCTATTTCCGGGCTTTTTCAACAAACTATAGGCCTACCTAAACTTGCAAACTAATAAAACCTCCTCCATCCAGATCCGTGCACTTTCCTTATACTATAAATTTCTTGAAATCACCTGTTTTTCAATCCAAGTCCCGTTGCTTATACCAATATCGCTAAAATTTGGACGAAAGTACACACAGTTAAATCCATGCATTAAATTCTCAGCTATACAAAGAACTCAGGAATGCGGAACGTGGTTTACCAGATATGAATGGGGCGCGTTTATGAAAGAAGTTATTTAGGTCAGTTTTAGTGAATGGAAAAGTAGAGAGGTTTGAAAAATACTGATCGGGTGTATCCACTCTACTCTACCTTCACTTTTGGCTTTTGGACACTTTGTCACGTGACAATTTTGTCTCAAGTGTGACAAAAATTCCTCCCCATCTTTCTCTTCATCAAAACCCTCCGGAAGGTTTCGCGAAATCATTTTTCTTACCTATATAAGGTTTCGACTTCATTATATAGTGCATCAAATCACTCTGGAAAAATTTCATGGTTTGACCTGG
>NMRB01000656.1:14312-36829 GCA_002633025.1 Notospermus geniculatus | reverse complement strand
TAAGTCGCGCTTATGTCTGGTCATAAGAACAGCTTAATCAATTCCGAGTTCATTGCACAGCCTGAATTAAACTTGGGATCACCGAAGCCTGGCTTATTACCCTCCTTCTCAATGCTTTCCTGTACAATTTGCTCGATGATGTCTGTCCGGTTGCTCAGGTGTGGCTTACGTGAGCTGAACCAATGCTTCTGCCATCTACAAAGTCAGGGCATAGAGTGAATAGGCCTACCATTGTAAGTCGCGCTTATAACCACCCCACAGCCAGGTTTATTATAAGAAAGGCTTAAGCTTGGCTTGTGTTTGAAGCCCAACCTGCGCAACGCACTGTGAAATATAAGTCTGGCTTAAGCCACGCTTATGTCGGGATCGACCCAACTCTGGCTTAAGCCAAGGCTGAACAACCGGGCATTAGTGTACAGTACGTTCAGGTCGGAAGGTTCGAGGTATGGATGTTTTGATGGTCCAGCCAGCAGCACACCAGGCGCTTCGCAAGTGATCTGGGCCGACCGCACAGGAAGTCCGATAGTGCTATCAGCGCCTATCGGCAGTTTGTTATAGGCCTACTGCATTTCCCATTAGCTACATGTGAACCGCCGATAGGCACCGTAAGCACTATCGGATTTCTGTGCGGTCGGCCCTGATCGCCAGCGAACAAAACCGGTTGTTGCGCTGGACAGCGATGCGTGGAATCCTCTCGCCAGCGATGGGTGCCATCTCAAACAATACAAAAGCCGACATCGCCTAGTTTGCGATATCGCTTGGCGTGCTGCTGGCTTTAGGCAGATGGGATTGTGTCAGCGTGAAAACCGTTGCCGTTGTACGTACTAGGCTGGTAAAGTATACATTTTTTTCTCTTTCAGCCTGAAAATTTATTTTTCACCAAACCCGGTTCAACTGATATCAAATTGATTGACTTCGGTTTGGCAAGAAAAACTTATCACGAGAAGGAGACGAGAATAAACTATGGTACACCAGAGTTCGTAGCACCGGAAGTCGTCAAGGGGGAACCCGTCACCTTCGCAACAGACTGCTGGCAAATTGGAGTCCTGACCTACATTCTGTGAGTAGCTACAGTTTTGTCAACAAATTCACATGAGAGAGACATTCCATATCTTGCAAAAGTCTGCCGGAATCTATCTAATGCCCCTCTCCTCCTCCCTATGCCCTCCTGTATTGTTCGCAGGGGTTGTTAGTATTTACAACGTACATTTTGTAATGCATTTTTGTAGTTCGTGTTGCTGCCGCTAGATGGCTCTCTCTACGTTGACAGTCAAATTACCCATTGGAGATCGCATACCGTGGTCCTTCCATATCATCCATCCACTGACCATTTTAACAAAGATGGTGGCCTTCTTGTTCTCCCAAATGACGTCGTGGCCATTCATTGCCCAAGCATGATATAACAACACTACCAACGCATCCTCTCAGACAATCTTGGGGCCTGTTTCATAAAGTGACTTTAAGCTAATGGTACCATTAACTTCAATGCATTTTCCATTTACTTTATAAAGGTACCATCAGCTTAAAGTCATTTTATAAAACAGGCCCCTGAACTTTTGTGGCCATGGCCTGCTTGACCAGCTTAGCGTGCCAGCGGCTAGTGAGTGGTACTAAGGTTCTGATGTCATATGGTGAGGACTGTTAGACCGCCATCTTTGTTGGAAAGGTCTACAGGCCTATGGTGGATGGTATTCGATTGCCCTGCGTGATATTTCCTGCAGCACATTGTTGAGTACTGATCAATATAATTTCATCCGATATATTGCCTGTTCCAGTTACTGATCATGCAGTTGATTTCTTCCTTCTTTCCAGATTGAGCGGTATCTCACCATTCCATGACAGCAACGACCGACAGACTCTGACCAATATCAGAGAATGTCGGTGGTCATTCAAGAACCAGGCATTTGATGACATCACGGATGTCGCCAAGGGTTTCATCTCTTCCCTTCTTGACCTGGATCCAAGGTAAGAAATGCACCGACATCCAGATTGGATCGAGTATTTTTACAGGGGGTCTGCGGATGGTGGCCACAGATGGACAGGCTGCCAAGAGCAGGGGATCGGGACTGCCTGAACCCTTCCCTTCGGAGCCAAGCCTGGACATTGCAGGGCCGGTCTCACGTCATACGCTAAGACGCTCTTGCAGCAGGCGATATTTTGGTACTAACCACACATTACGTCATAGAAATGAAGTCCAATTTCGTATTTCGTACTTCGTGTTTCGTCAGATTTGCGAAAACTCACTATTTGGGACGAATGACAGCAAAACTCACGTTTTGAAAACCTACTAGGCAGTGAACTTGCCTGACCGAAGGAACGGTAGGCCTATGAATAGATCTACATTCCCCGTAGGCCTACCAAACAGGTGGAACAGCTGCCTTTCACTTTCAATTACGATCAATCAAAACACTGATGACAGAGTCGACCGAATCATATGATTTGCACATGGCCATGTGGGCACATTAAGAGCAGACTACAGATGCATGTGTGCTATACATTGTAAATTTTGTACATTGGTAAGTGCTGGCGATTTTCACTTTCTTAAATTTTTATTTGGCCGTGGAGGAACAGATATGTGCAGTATGTATGGCAGACGAAATGCCGATTCATACTTCCTCACTAATTTGTATGCAAACGGAAAATGGTTTCTATTTTTTCCGATCTGCACACTGGTTGGCGACGAAGTACGAATTAGTCGTTTTTATTGTGTATTCATTATACGCCTTTCAGTACCATAGTATTTTTTTAAATGTAATCCTTGCACTGTGATTGCGATCTCGTTCTGCACAAATCAAGGCTGGCTTCTCAATTTATTCTTTGTAAATGTACATTTACTGTCACACTGAAGTACATGTAGTTCTCAAAACGTCCTGCCCCTCCTAAAAATATCGTAAAACGGGCTAGAACGCCGGCGTGTAGTGTTGGCCAAATAATGCCTCGAAGTTCTGGAGCAAACTTCACGTCCGAGCCCGTCCATGAAGTTCGTTAAAGGACTGTAAAAAGTTGCCACTACGTCCACTCGGTTCGCACACAGTTTGAGCCCGTTCGGCAAAATTTTCAAGAACGTACTGAGAACTAGCTGAGTATGATGGTGGCATAAGCGAAGTTTTGAAACCAACTCAAAGAGACTACAGGATATTGTTATTTTTCATTGAGAGTTCTTTGCCTCTTTATTATTTACTACCTAATTCCATCATGATATTGGCCTACTTGGATCCTTCGTTCATTTACATTAACATGTCGTATATTACCGAGTCCTTCATTACACCTGCAGTCTGCAGAGCATTATGCAAACTATTGACCGGCAGGAAAGCCTAATAACAAGCAGGCCTGTATTGGTTGTGTTCTACTTTATTGGAGCGCTGCGAACTTGGTTGGTGGCCACAGATAAAAATCAATGCGTTTGCACATTGCGCTCAACAAATACTTCTTGTGGATCTGCCAGTAAGGCTGCTATTACCCTACATAGAAATGAACTAGGCCTACTCACGTTTCATTTTTCACTCCTCATTCCTATTAAAAATAAAAATCAGAAAATGAACTCCAGTGTGAACAGCTACATGTAAAAAGTTAAAAAACGTTAAAGTTTGGGTTTATAGTCTGATATCAACAAGGGTAGAGGTGTCATCCGACTTCACACTTTAACTCCAGTCTATCCTGAAACCTTTCAGTAGAACTCAGATGAGCTGCTCATTCAGCGCTACAATATGATCATTTCCGACCGGTACCCATTTATACACCTGGGTGGAGAGAGGCCAGTAAGGCAAAGAGACTTGCCCAAAGTCTCACGCCCAGTGGGATTCGAACACTGGACCCTCTGACCGCTAGTCGGAGGCGCGAACCACTACACCACCGTGTGGCTCCATGTAATGGAGAATGCAATGTTCATTTCTTAAGGTTTCGGACATGTCTGATGATTCGCGCCAAATCATAGATGACGAGTGAAAAGTGAGCTCTTATGCAACACAGGCCCACTAAAATCCATGATCGCAGTTCTGGTTCTGGTAGAGTTCTGACAAACCTTTCAGGTGGCAAAGAAGGTGGAACTATCTGCCTCAGTGTCCAAGATGATTGAGCAAACACATCATAAGCTTCTATTTATTCCCCCTCCCCTCTTTTTTCAGAGGAAGGCCAACAGTGTCTGACTGTCTGAATCATCCATTCATTCGCCTGGCAGATCGTCGAGGCCAAGGTCTCCGACTGCCTGTCGACAGGCTTAAGATCTACTCCACTAGACGAAAGCTTGAGGTGAGCAAGTACAACGGAAGAAACGCAAAATGGAAAATCTTGTCATCTGTCCTCCAGTGGCAAAAGGCAGTATCTTTACAAGTGAAGTGGGAGCATGCTTGTTTGGCGTAATAGCCACACTCACCATTACAGTACAAAGTGTGCTGTTACTCCATTCAATCACCACCCCACTTAGGAGATAATGGGTGATGTGAAAAAAGTAGCAAATACTTTTACTTCATATTTGTACAGCATCGCCTAGTTCATTTGTACTGCAAAATCGAAGTAAAAGCATTTACCAGTCTTTATTCACATGACCAAATGCCTTTTACCGTCTAAGGGCAGAGGCGGACTGCAAGATTTTTGCTGCCGATAAAGGCCCGAACCCACTGACGCACGCAGCGGCAGAAAATGCTTTGTTAAAAGGCTGCGGACCGAGAGAATATAACAAAGAATTTGTCGGACAGTGATGAAACCGCTGCGGGAAAACGCGACAGTGGGTTCAGGCCTTTAGTGTCCGTTAGCTCTTAATACAGAAAGAGATTCTGCAAGCAACACTAAGTCAGAAAGATTTCGTCACTATTTTTCATCATTCTTTTCTAGTGCCAGACCAACCTCGTCCGAACAATCGTCTACCAGCGTCCAATCTCCAGCCTACTGCAAGATGTCCCCAGGATTATGATCCCTGGGGACGGGGATGTGATACCGAAGGATAGGGCGCCATTCTCACCAATATCGCCCGCCATTGGCCCGCAGGGATTACTCCCTCCCCTTGCTTGTGGAATCGTGTTGACCCCTGGGACATCACGTGCCAGCTCCATCGCACCATCAGACGATAATACGTCATCAATCGACTCTGGAGATTACGATTTTGATCTCGATGACGAGGGGGAATGTCCGATGGAAGACTGGGCCGGCCATTACCATTCTGGTGCACACCCCCACAGCCATCATCACGACGAGTCGAAATTCAAGGAACTGAAGGAAAAACTACATAGGACGGAACTGGACGAAAAGTTCGCAGCAGTCGAGGCGTACATCTACAGACGGTCACGATCGGACAGACACAAACCAAAGAAAGCAAGAAAATCTAAACTAGCTGGTGAGGAGAGTGCCTCAGGTATGCATGCGTGCGCACACAGTAGTACATCCTGCATGCGTGCGCACCATAGATGACGTAGATCCTGCATGAAGTTGATTTTTTGAGTGTGTCAGTAGATTTCCAAGACGAAAAGGTGACGATTTTTAAAAGAGAACGCCGTCTTGGAACAAGGTTCAAAGAGGCCTAGAAACTGATGATGAAAGCAAAACATGTTGATAACCGATTGTGTTTGATCATGTTGCGGAGACGTTGATGAATACGACGGAAAACTAGAAACTTTCCTTAAGGAGGAATGGAGAGTTTCCCTCTGCTGGCCTTCCAGAGTTGTCGAGCATAGTGTTTGCCTGTCGTACATGTGTTTGTCTTCTTCGTGCTGTTTTTGAAGCTGTCTCCTAACCGTGTAGTTTAGAACCCCAACATCATCTCACCAGTCGCCCTAGGATCACCGTCATGATCAGTAGCCTTACTAACAATCATGCATGGACGAGAGCAACGCCACGAAGACAGGCTAAGATATCTCGGGGAACAATCCTCAGTGTATAAGATGCACAGGTACACATGTACAGTTAATGTATTGGGCCTACAACTCGTACAAAATCGCAGGACACGACGAAATAATCCTACTCGATAGGATAGGCCCCTAATAGCTTCTCGCCAAGTGAAAAGTGAATCCAGTGTAAAAAATCCTAAGAAGTTGCTCCTAGTTTAGGATAACAGGTGAATCTCGACTTTAGGGTAACAGGTGAATCTCGACTTTAAGTCTAAGATATGTGGTGACCCTTTACCACGTTGCTTCGTATAAGTTTATCACAGACGTTGATCAATGCGAAACGGTTAGTTAGGGAATTATCCTTAAAGTTGAACGTCAGGAGAAGATGAATCTCAGCGCTCATTCAGATGACCTTGACAAAGAGGTCCGTGACCTTTTGCACGTCCCGACTCAAGGTCAAGTTATAAGGTCACTCGGTACAATAAGCGAGGACGAAGAAATCGATGATAATGAAGAGACAGATACTGGGAGTGATTGTGGGATCCGAGTTCCTGTACCCGTTAAAGGACTACAATTGCCTGGGGTTACGGTAACTGAAAATCTAGGCCGTCCGTCCTCCTGTCCTGGAGGCATCGAGCGTCTTCAAGAGTCTCGCAGGACTTCGCTACCCTGTGAACGAAGTGACGAAAGAAGTACGCAAAACGCAACATTCAAGCCGATCACGCAATATGGTTCTCCAGATCACCGCCAGGTGCCGCGATACCATGAAAATTGCGGGAGAATAATCGATGTTGCTCTACAGGAGATGCTGCCCTACGATGCATCTTTTATCAACAAGCATAGGAAGTCTATTCCGACGATTGTTTTGGATGGCGTTGAGGAGGATGACGAGGCAGAATATTTTGTTTCCATTCTCCCCGACGGATCTGAAATATTACAGGAATCTGATGTCACTGACGTCATCGAAAGAGAAGGGGAGACTGGGATAATGATAAAAAAGAAACGTAAAATTAAAATCAGATTGCCTGCGCCGAAAATCCCGACCCCGAGACCTCGGTCTCCTGCGCGCCGCATTTTATCGGCGACGAAGTCGTTACTTGGATTTACGACAGATGAAAACAAACATGATTCGTTGCATCCGCCGTCGATAGGTGGCGTTCGGCGCAGACTGAGCATGCTGCTGCCGATGCATCAGGAAATCGAACCGAAAGTTGAACCTACCGAACCTGTAAAATCTAGATTTGATAGGCGGAGTATGTCCTGGTGTGTTGGAAAATTGAGTGCAGAAAATCTGAATCACTTAAGGAAAGTAGCTGCAAAGACTACGAGAGCCGAAGTCAGGCAACCGCGCAAGCGCCCTGACCCGCTCGATGACCTTAGAACTGTTAAGAAGCACAAAGCCTTATGTCTCTCAGAACGTGACATGAAACTTTTAAATGCACTGCCTTACATCCGGGCCTTTTTGATTGGACTTTTGTTCGGATTTGTACTGGGCTTATTTACCAAGATTATCAGAATTGTTACACGATGATAGTCTGAGCAATGTTGTATCCCTGGATCAACCCATGATCCGTTGGTTGAAAAAAAACCAATAAAAGTCGATCTACAACAAAAAATGAAAATGTCTGCTTCTTGTGCGTTGATATCATCTTCTAATGCCCCATCACACTGCGCCAGTTCTCACTACGTTCTTAAAAATGTTGCCGAAAGGGCTCAAACTGTGCGCGAACGGAGTGGACGTGGTGGCAACTTTTTACAGTCTTTTTACAAACTTCATGGACGGGAAGGGTGCTCCAGAACATCGATGCATTATTTGGCCAAGGGTTACACGTTCTAGCCCGTTTTACGATTTTGTTAGGATGGGTCAGGACGTTTTGAGAACTATACTTCAGTGTGACAGGCCCTTTATGCCCACATCACACTGAGCTAGTTCTCACTACGTTCTTAAAAATGTTGCCGAACGGGCTCAAACTGTGCGCGAACGAAGTGGACGTAGTGGCAACTTTTAAGAGTCTTTTTACGAACTTCATGGACGGGTTCGGACGGGAAGGGTGCTCCAGCACTTCGAGACATTATGCCAACATTACACGTTCTAGCCCGTTATACGATTTTTTAAGGACGGGGCAGGACGTTTTGAGAACTACTTCAGTGCGACAGTGCCTTTATTCTCATCTCAATGCGTGTGTCGATGGCCTCCACCGAGGACATTAAATTGTATGAATACACACATTCATATAGAGGACCTCCCACCAAACGAGGACGTCCTCGTTGGTAAATCCTCGTTTAAACAGTGAAAAACCACATACAGACTGCGCTGGGTGTGTTACTGAGTGAAAAAAATGTCCTCGGTTGGTCGGCATAATTTCACATTGTTTTTTTCACCGATCAACTGTGGACCCAGACATGAAATTTTGCCCGCAACAGTGGACTACAACTGAGGACCCACCCATTTCTAAATGTCAATTTTTTGGTTTTTTGTAATACTACATTTAAGCTTGCTATCTAACTGTGGACAGTTGTAGGGCCTCGTTTATATGGTAATTTTAAGTAGGTCCTCGATTGGCACCAAAGATGCATATAGGTGAGTGCGTGGAGTGATGGAACTTCTTCAAGAAAACTGGTGCAAAAGAATCGTCACTTGCGATTTCCTTTCAGGAGGCGAACCCCTCGTCTTCTTGGAAAATCTCCACGACAAGGGCTACAACGTCGGGGAAAACGTGACCTTGACCTGCCAGGTCAGGGGTAGTCCCGCGCCAACAATCCATTGGTACAGGAATGAGGAGCCACTCGGGGACGGCGCGAGACTGAGAACCAGTTACGACCACCGCACTGGCAGAGCGTCTTTGACGGTGAAAAACACTTTACCTAATGATGGCGGCGTTTACAAGTGTTCGGCAAGGAATCCACTGGGGAGGATTGTGACCAAGGCGAGACTTGCTGTTGGAGGTGAGTGTTCAGAAAACGACAACACATTTATACCCTTTTCTATGTACCCTAAACTAAAAGTGTTCAAAAGTGCCAGGCTTCCTGCCACTGTGTATCTGAATAGGTAGTTAAAATCTTGCCAGTCTGGGATCTTATTCACGAAACTCTCGTAACTTACGCGTAAACTATTGTCCATTTGCGGACAACCTATTGTTCACTATCAGCCTGACAAAGGATTTGCGCACCCAAGGGGTACGCAAATTGGGATAGAATTTTTTTTCAATTTTGAGAAATTTTCTGAAAATGACATGACATTTTGTCTGATTTTTCGGGCGATATTTCTCAAAATGGGAAAAAAGTTCACCCCAATTTGAGAAACTGAAAAATTCGCTTTTATCGCTCTTTTTACCCTTAAAGTTACGAGGACTTTGTGATGTGAATAAGTCCCGGGACATTTGTTATGAGGGGTGTTTGGTCCAAATAAGAGGATTTTATGACCTCTTGATTTGTTTTTCCGCTTAAGTAGTTTGTCTTACTTCCTTTGATTTACTTACGGTCTTTAAAACCCTTTTTCGGGTCTTCGCTTAAAGCGCTGGAGATGTGGTCTAAAAATGCAGCTTTCATTCTGATTGGGAGTTTGACTTGCTACCGCCGGAACGTGAACCCTCTGATGAAGATTTTTTACCAAACATCTTGATTTTTCTAGATCACCCAACACGTCCAGGACGACCAGTTGTCACCGCTGTCTCCGCCTCGGAGGCGTTTGTCATGTGGGAAGAACCAAAATCAGACGGAANGCGTCAACAAGTTTGGCACCAGTCCATATAGTTTTGGTTCCATTGAAGTCAGGACGAAGCAGGAAGGTATGAATCGTGCCGGTATTGTTTTTTTCTCGCCACGCTGGTTACAAACAAGAAAAAACTCCCGTTCCGCACCCCGCCCATGGACGAAACCGATTTCAAGATGGCCACCACATTTGCCATCTTGGAATCATTTGCCATCTTGGATTCCAAGATGGCAAATGTGGTGGCCATCTTGAAATCGGTTTCCGTCAATTAACTTGAGAACGCTTTGGGCGACCAGCCTGAAACTTTTTGTGAGAGTTTGTTTCTGTGAGGGGAAGGTTCCTTTCGATGACCAGCACTGCCACCCATCCAAGATGGCAGTTATGGTGGCCATCTTGAAATCGGTTTCCGTCAATTAACTTGAGAAAGATTTGACCGATCAGCCTGAAACTTTTTGTGAGAGTTCATCTCTATGAGGGGAAGGTTCCTTTCGACGACCAGCACCACCGCCCATCCAAGATGGCGGCTATGGTGGCCATCTTTAATTCGGTTCCCGTCAGTGAATTTGAGAACGCTTTGAGCGATCAACCTAAATTTTTTGTGAGGGCTTGTCTTTATTTGCATGCAAGTTGAGCAATCATTTTGCCCATTTTTTTCTCAGGCGCCGAACCCATTCCGATTGACGAGGAAACCCGACGAGTTTTACTTCGGTCCCGAGACACTGAGGAGATGCACGAGGACATCGAGCCGGAATCTCCCGATATTAGCCGAAGATCGTCGATCTACGAGGTCACGGACGCCAAGAAGGAGGGCGTAGAGACGGATGTTATGCTGCAAGATGGAGACCCGGAGAAATTTTATACATTTGGTGCCCATATTTGGACGTGAGTACATCGCATTATTTTGCACTGTTTTCCAAGTTGGCAGAAGGCCAATTCACACTTCTTCGACGAAAAGTTTGCAAAACGGAAAATGTGGCTATTCAAGTAACAAAATAACCTTTTGTATTTTTTTTCAGGGGAAGCCAGGCAACTGTGTTGCGCTGTAAAGACAAGAACCTTGGCAAGGAATATGTAGCGAAGATTAGATTGAAAAAGTCGGATGATCCACTTCGAGAGTATAACATTCTCAAAGGTTCGTTAATGAGGAACCTAACTCACTACCTCAACAGGTGTCACTAGTGGTTAAAATATTGAATTGAAGGGGACGTTCAGGTCCTGATCAATTTCCCACACAAAAGGCACCCGTTGTATAGGACCTGATTACTGTGTGCTGCCATCTATCACAGTTATGATCCCCGTTACCCAGGAAAAGCTATTCTGGAAAAAAGATCCTATAGTATTGTTACATTCAGTCTATTCTCCAGGCGGCGATAAGGTTTCTAAAATCACATACCTTGATCCGTCATGGAACAATAAAGGGGACTTTTTTACACGGGATCCCCATTCTGCTGTACATTCTGATGTAGAAGCTGTACATCGGGTCCATTCTCCTGTACTAAGTTCAGTTCCTGTATCCAATGTCATGATAAAGTCAGTGTCTGAACTTCAAATTTTTCGGCGTCAAAGGCCATCCACCCTATCGTGACTCAGGGGTCCCCTGAACGCATTATGAGGGGTGGTCTTTTACAGCAGCCGGTCCCAGTTTTTTCCCTTTGCCCCCTGGGTAATAAGATAAGTTTTTTCTACTTGTGTTTATTCTCATCACAGGTTTGAGACAAGAGCGGATCTGTCAATTGTTCGAGGCGTATCAAACAGCCAACAAGGTGACCCTGATTCTTGAACCCCTCCATGGTGAGGAACTCGTCAGTGGGATGTGCTTCAAAAACAAATACACCGAAGACACTGTTTGTCTCATCATCAGGCAGCTGATAGATGCTTTACAGGTAAAATAACCTCGCCAAATAATAGGCCTAATTTCTTAGATTTTCCATGAAAAAGACCAGGGTTAATTCTACTCCTGAAAGGAAGTCACAAAAGTAACGATTATGTCATTGTACAGCAAGTCTTGAAGACATGACGTCATTGTATACACCTGAGGGAGGTTAATAAATTAAACGATAAACATAAACGTTAACGACAACGTTATTTTTGTACCGAAAATGCAATATAAAATCTGGTGAATGTGTAGTATGAAAAATAATGTTGTCGTAAAGTTTACTTTAGCGTTTGATTTCTTAACCTCCCTAATACCGTACTTGCAACGATAACAAGGCATATCGGAACATATAACTCTTCTCCTACAGTAAAAGATGATATTTCAACCAATGGAGGGCGGAGTTAGGATCATCAATCAAATGATGTGTTATATCTATATGTATGCAGCTTTGGATAAAAGTTAACTGTCGTCTTAAAAATTGTCTTTTTTCCGTAGTTTGTAACGTTGACTTTTAGCGTTGGCATTTGTGGTAGGCGATGAATACCATTTTATATTGAGCAGGACTTCTTCAATTGGACTTTATTTTTCTTCTTTTAATTCATTACAGTTTCTGCACAATTACGGCATCGTCCACCTGAATATCGAGCCGAGCAATATCATGATGATCAGCAGACTGCGGAATGATATCAAAGTTGTGGACTTCAGCTGTGCGCGGAACATTACACACGAGGATGGGGAGTCGTTCGGCAAACCAGAAGGAATGACTGAATTTTTCGGTAGGCCTAGAGTTTCTCACGAATATGGTGTTTTCCTGTTTCATGTGCCATTTTTTGAATAATTTTTAGCCCGATTGGCCGCAAGCTTTTCACTAAAAAGATTTTGAAAAAAGTAAAAAAACTGCTGTTCATAAACTTATTGACAATGGTGTACAGGTATATTCATGTATACATAACTGCAATTTTGAGCAGGTGTAGCAGTAAATAGTGTCCCCCTGTAAAAAGTGTCCACTTCTATTGTTGAATGACGGATTAAGCGGCATGCATATAGAAACCAATTGTCAGAGATTAGAATGTAACAATAGGACCTTTTGTTCCCCGGACAGTTTTTCCTACGACATTCTTTCCCTTCACACCTGTATGTCACGTTACGTGTCCTATCCTTGTTCATTTCAGCTCCCGAGATGCTCAGCAATGAGATGATTGGTTGTCCAGCTGATGTATGGGGTATTGGCGTCATCACCTTTATATTGTAAGAATTATTTTAGTATTTTTCTACTGCGACCGGTGGTGAGATACATGCATGTTCTATTCACTTGTCATGTATTTTTCCTGTGGCATAGGTGATGAGATACCTGATCTATTTGTTTGTTGTGTATTTTGTTCCTGTGAGATAGGGGATGAGATACACGATCTATTTGTTTGTTTTGTATTTCTCCTTTGAGATAGGTGATGAGATACACGTTCTATTTGTTTGTCGTGTATTGTTTCTGCGAGATAGGTGATGAGATACACGATCTGTTTGTTAGTCCTGTATTGTTCCTTTGAGATAGGAACAATCATGTATCTCATCACCTAAGGTATAGGTGATGACTTACACGATCTATTTGTTTGTTATGTATTATTCCTGTCAGATGGGTGATGAATCTGTTTGTTTGCCATGTGGTTCTCAGAAACTGCAGAAACTAAAGTAACAAATGGGAATAAGGATAGAATCGGCATCATACCATACTGTTTGGTTCGATTTTGATTAAATTACACGGCCCTGTTTCATTTTCCAAGTTCTCCATATATCACTGCTTTGTTTCGTCAGAAATGCCACAGGATGCCAATATTGGCAACGTTTTTTAGGGGGAAATTGTGTAGAAAAATGTACACAGTTTTTCTGACGGCGCGACGTCAACAGCTACAAAAGTGACGTCAGCGCGTCATTCGGGTATATACTCGCTGCGCCATCTATTATTTCAGTTTGTCACGCGGGTTCCCCATTATTATTTTATTTTATTCAGATTGAGCGGTGAATCCCCTTTCCTTGGTGAGAATCAACAGGAAACAATTTCAAACATTTGCCGCCTTAGATACGATGCCCATCATCTCCATGACAACATTACTAAGGACGCCCTTCGATTCATGTACCATATTATCAAGAGAAGCCCGAGGTTTGTCGATTTCACAATTTGATTCCAACTCAACCATTCAAATAACTGCAGAAATCCAGTCATTTGATTGGATACTTTGACATCACGTGACTTTTCGCTAGTAAATGTATAAAAGTCGTCTCCGAATTTCGCAAATTTTCGACCACAACTGGGGTCTTCCTCAGCACTTTCTAGAAGAGATCCCAGAAGTGAAACTATCATTTTGTGTGTCGTTTTTTTGTGCTGTATGTTGGATACGTGACTTCGAAGTGGGCATTGGTACCTCTGACATCGCGTGACTAGTTGGAAGTGGATAGGTCATTTCGACATCACGTGACCATTTGGAAGTGGGTCTGATAGGCCCCATCTTCCACTTGACATTGTAGAAGCCTATTTTCAAAGCTTTTTGCGCTCCGCTTTCAGGGACCGATAGTTAAACACAAGTCGTCTCCGAATTTTGCAAATTTTCGACCCCAACCGGGGTCTTTCTCAGGCACTTTCTAGTTGAGATCCCAGAAGTGGGTCATTTCGTGTGTCGTTTTTTGTGCTCTATGTTGAATACCTCTCTCAGGGACCGATAATAAGCAAGAAGTCAATCTCCAGAATTCACGAATTTTCGACCCCAACCGGGGTCTTTTTCAAGTGGAACTTTACAATCTGAAACTCTAGAAAAGAGAGTTTCAGAGTCTTTTCTAGAGTTTCAGATTGTAAAGTTCCACTTGAAAAAGACCCCGGTTGGGGTCGAAAATCCGTGAATTCTGGAGATTGACTTCTTCCTTATTATCATTTTGTGTGTCAATTTTGTGCTATTCTGTATCTTGGTCTTTCAGGGACCGGTTGACAATAGAGGAAGCCCTCGACCACCGCTGGCTAAACTTGGCAGATCCAATGGTTAAGAAACGCAGATCGTGCATCTTCGATACCAGCAAACTTCGGAACTTCCAAATCGAGTTCCAAGCCCGTCGTGTTGCGAATAGCGGCAGGACAGACAGTTCTGGCAGCACAGCACCAGAGAAACACGAGCCTGACGACCAGGCAGAATTAGCAGCAGAAGCTGCTGGAGGTCTGGCGCCACCCGTGGCTGGGGCGACCGCGGAGCCTTCCAGGAATCTTTAGGAAATTCAACTGGCAAGAACTTGGCAAAACGTACGAGGGACAAGGGCATAGGCTGGTGTGAGCCTGGGGAGGTGCACATTTTTGTGAAAACGGAACTCCTCCTGTAGCGTAGGCCCTATGAAATTTCACAGTATGCTGAAGAGTAACAAAGGTGTGCTCCGGAGGGGGGTCTGTGGGGCCTCCCCCAGAAAAGTGTGGAATCTAGATGCTCTGAGACGTGATTTCAGTGCTATTCTTAGACAAAATTTACACGATTACAAGGTTGATTTTTTCTGCTTGCCCAGAGCGGGACTCTCTTACTGCTGTGGGGAGGTGCACGTGCACCCAGTGCACCCCCTCCCCGCCAACGCCCCTGAGGGATGATTATCGCATTGTATATAGTGAAATTTTCGATTTTAGCAGATGTATAAAATGTATGAATATGAGTATGTGGTGTGTATAAATTGTGTGCATAACAAAAGGTTGAAAACAGTATTATCAACGTCAAAAGAACTTGAGACATGTCAGTTAGTGTTCTTGCCTAGGTTTGAAAATGCATTAATACAAAGTACATTGCGAATTACTGTACGTAATTTCATGGTTCGTTTCCAGGGTCTGAAGGAGGCCGTGTGGTCATGTGACAATCGCATTGGACTTCTGCTGTAGACTGGTACCCGGTCCTAGCTATTTTACATCGGACTTTTGCATATTTTAGCACCAGTCCTGCCAATCGCGTTCGTGAATCTGATTGGCCGATGCTGGCGCAGGTGATAAGTATATAGGAACCATTACATGTATGTTGATACCGTTTCTATTTTTAACCCCTTCGATCGGTCTGCTTCGTGATTGGTGGATTTCCTGGGTCAAATGTAGGTCATCTGCATTCCGGTACGTCAGCCGTATTGAGAATTGAATAAATTTACATAAGTTTGTGTACATAAAA
The DNA here is from genome assembly GCA_002633025.1 of Notospermus geniculatus. Taxonomy (NCBI): domain Eukaryota; kingdom Metazoa; phylum Nemertea; class Pilidiophora; order Heteronemertea; family Lineidae; genus Notospermus; species Notospermus geniculatus. The sequence continues at coordinate 21,250 of NMRB01000656.1, read as the reverse complement.
TTCCCATGTGACTGGCACAATTCCCCCAAAATGGCGGCCAATACTGGCCCCACCAAACGCCCGTTTTCATTACATTTCATTTGGCTGGCCATATTGCTGTAGGCCGATGTTTTTTCTCTAGTGTCGATTACTAGTTGGTGGCCATACCGTAACCCTCAGTGTATATCCTTGAACCAGCGATAGGGCCAAATTCAGCCACCCCATGTGTGACGAAAACACACGGGGCAATTTATGCGATGTCCCTACCCCCTCCAAAAAAAGATAACTGAAGGGTAGTATTTCATGGTCCATAGGGTTAGTTCTGAGTTATAGACGTAGGCCTAAGCATGCCTTGTGTGATGTCGTATCGCCTGGAAGACTGGAGTATATAAACGCCCGTGTCGGCGTCACACGGATATCCGATGCATCTTGAAATATGTTGTAATGTGAAAATGCAACAGCTCATGTTGTTAATTTAAGAATATGTTTTTGATTGCGTTGTAAAATTAGCTGCTATATTTATTGTTTTCCAATGTACATATATAGACCGTAATATACTAATACTACAAAGCAATGACGTGTTGTGTTATTTTTGCCCGTGTTCGTTGTGTTCTCTTCAAATACGCAACTACGGCATGCAAAAAAACGCTACAAACGTGCACCTACGGGGAATTCCGTATCAACGGGATTCCCATTTTAAAATTAGCCTGGAATCCCCGGCTACGACGTCATAAGGTATTTTCCAGTTACTTGAAGCATTCTGCCTGCATTTTCTCGATTCTTCTGCCGAATTTAAGAACTTCTGAAGGATTTAGGAGGTTTTGTGCAGGGGGTATCCAGGGGAGTTGCTGAGGATGTTACAGAATACGGAAATACCGCAGTGGAATACAGTTTTGGGGTATGTTTATGTCTTTTATTTGATCGTAGTTATGTGTTCTGTTCACAGATGTCAGCACTTGCAGTTTGGCTGCGCTTGGCCGAGGTGCGAGTGGTTTTTGGTGACAGTAGGTATCCGCCACGGATTACTGACGACGACGTCCGACTACGATATGATCAGTGCATAATGCACGCATGGGGTCACTGCCGCACGTAGTCGTCAGTCGTGGCGGATACCTAATACACCCGATGTGATAGGAATCAAAGTCCCCTGGAATCAAATTCCGGTTTTATTGTTCAGCAAGGGATTATGATATATGGCTATGGAGACCATGACCATTCGAATATAACCTTACAATAGCTGGCTATTGTTGGCGGACTTGCATTCCTAGAACGTTGATTCCTGTCACACCTGTATTCACCAAAAAAGCGTACCGGTATGCAGTCATTTAAAGGGCTCCGCACACTGGCGACTAAAATGGGGGCGACTACAGATGCGACTACCACGTCGCCTGCGATAACTACCTTTGAGGTCGATCAGTGATGTTATCCACGACATCACTGATCTTCCAAGGAAGCATTTGTCGCAAACAGGTCAACAAACCTAAAAGAACTGAAAATATGTTCAGTCGCTTCTGTGGTCGCAAGGCCGGTCGCCTAGAAAATGGCTCGAAAAATCGCTAGTGTGCGGAGCCCTTAAAGGGAGACATGCGAAAAATATTGCCCGGCGGGCACAAGTTGTCTATGAGTTGTAGCGCCGTCTGTTAATATGCGGTGACACTACGCTATATCACAGGCCCCTGTAGAGCTATTAGTGAGCCTAGAACACGTATCTAACCAAAAAACACTAGTTTGTAAAACACACACCCCGAGCTCACGAATTCATGAGCTCGTGGTGTGTTTTTAGATAAATGTACGTGTTGTGTTTTTTAGATACGTTTGGTTAGAAAAGTGTTCGAAACTCACTGATAGCTCTCCAGGCGCCTGTGATATAGCGTAGTGTCACCGTGTACATGTATTAACAGACGGCGCTACAACTCAGACAACTTGTATCCGCCGGGCAATATTTTTCGCATGTCTCCCTTTAAACCAGAATAGGCCCAATAAAATATACATTTTTTGATACATATAATTGTCTTTTCTAACTACCAGCAGCAGTGTTTTCAGAATTATATTTTGTAACACCCCTTAAATAGTGACTTTATCCCCCTAAGCCTGCCAGGTGTGACAGGAATCAACGTCCTAGGAATGCAAGCCCGCCAAACAATAGCCCGCTACTAATATTATAATCGAGTGGTCATGGTTTATGTAGCCATATATTCTAATCCCTCCTGAACGATATGACCGGACTTTTATTCCAGGGGACTTCGATCCCTGTCACACCTGTCCTTTCTAATTGCTTTTCCTTCTTCAGATACATGTAGGACGCGGGATAAGTCACAGAATTTGAAATTTGAAATTTGACCTCAGACTGGTTCCCTGTCGTGTGATGAAGAGAATGTCGTAGGACTTGCACTTCTAAGACATTCTCCTCTGGTACATCTGGGAGGTTTCGCAAACTTGACGAAACACGAAGTACGAAATACAAAATTGGACTTCATTTCCATGACATAATGTATTTCAGGAGATGGTTGATACCACAAATATCGCCTGCTGCAAGAGCGTCTATTCGTACTTCGTTTTCCGTCAGATTTGCGGAACCTCTCTATTTATTCATTTTGTCCCTTCACGAAAGTCACCGTCTGCGGCAAAAGGGAGGTTTCGCAAGCGCCCGGTTAGGCCATACGACGACGTTTATCTATTGTTTGGATATACCCACACAATAGATAAACGTCGTCGTAGGGCCTAACCGGGCGCTTGCGAAACCTCCCTAGTGTATAACATGACTTCTACCATGGGCGAAATGATTCCTTCATGCTTCAACTCATAGATCGTCTACATACACCAATGTAAGCGATCATTGCGTCATACATGTATTCTACAGATCATCGGTTCAATTTCGTGTTTGAAAAGTGTGTTCCGCCAAAAATAAATCAGTGGCCAATCTCCCAGCTTGGACGGTCAATGCGGTTAACCTTGACAGTCAATATTCAATACATTCATCGGGGCTCATTGTCCTTCTAATGCATCCTCCCACAGCAGGGCTTGGTCCCAAAGCTCTGCGATGGGAGAATGTTTTATTGAGCTCGCACGGGGTTGACGTTCAACAGGCCACGGGCGTGAAGAGCCGTCATGGCGGCCACGTTTGATGAAGTGCTGTTTTTATTGCTCCGGCATTTCTTGAAAAAATGTCCATTTTCGAGGTAAGAAATATGTTAGAAATAGGAACGTTAGATCCATAACCTTTCCTGCAACAGACTGAGAGACCTAGCCTGGTGTACGTCCTATATTTGGCCATTTTAGGCGCAAGTCTTTCGCTTCCTCTCATTTAGGTGTCCGGAATCATAACCAGTCTACACCATCACGGTAATGCGTGACTGTACATTCGCCTGTACAAAATGTAGGGCCCAATTTTCAAAAACTTTTAACTTCGTTAAAAAACTTAATTGAAAAAAATCAGCCATATTCATGTTGAACACACATAACTCGATATATTAAGGAAGAATTTTAAGTTTTGTTTTCAATGCTGAATTTGTACACAATTCTGGTAAGGAGAAAATGTATGTAAAAATTTGGTTTCCACAGAAGGTTTTCACGCTGTAGCGTGATTTCACGGCCTAGCGTGATTGTGTCCACTGATAACGGGCTTCCCAAAAAAATATGGCCGCGGGTTTCTCTTCGTGAATGCTGTCCATTTGTTGAAGGAACTGTCATCTGATGCCGCCACCAGTGATGTTGCCGATCAGAAATTGATGGATGGTAGGCCTAAGTCACATCCTCTGGTGTGACAGTAATCTAAGTATTGTTGCCACAATACAGTATTGTTGCCTGAGGTCTGTGAGAAGCGTATCTTGAGTAGACAGATTGCCAAAGTCCGCCATGTTGGACCAAAAGGCAATAACTGAATGTACAGTGTTCACTGAATAATGTACAGTGAATGTATACCATTGATGTACAGCATGTTTTCAAAAGTGCGAAAACATAAAAGTTTGCCATGAAAATGTCTCAGATAACATAACCATCAGTAATAATACATTAATATGCACTGTGCCTGGGCTTACTTTTGGTAAAATAGTAATTCAGAAAAGAAAAAACAGATTTTTGTTGCTTAACCAACCTTGGGTCCAGGTTTGTGAATCATAGATACCTTGCGAAAGTCGGCCATTTTTTCCCAGAGGGTAATAACAAACACTGAATGTACAGTGAATGTACACCATTCATGTACAGCATGTTTTAAAATCTGCCAAAACATAAAAACTTGCCATGGAAATGTCTCACATAACATACCATCAGTAATATTATATTAATATGGACTGAGCCTTGGCTTACTTTTGACAAAATAGTAATTCAGAAAAGATAAAACAGACTTTTATTGCTTAACCAACCTTGGGTCCAGGTTTATGAACTGATCATTTTTCACTCTGTGGGATAGGAGCCTGGAAACCTGGGGCTGAGGTTAGTCCTAAACAGGGCATGGTAAAAGTCTTTTAACATTTTTTGTGTGAAATATCTTCACAAATTTCAGCCAGGGCACATTGCATCACATATGTAGCATTGCTGAGCAGATGTTCATTTTGGAACTTTTCCTGGGAGTTTTGTGTAATTGCAGGTTTTAAAACATGCTGTACATCAATGGTGTACATTCACTGTACATTCAGTGTTTGTTATTACCCTCTGGGAAAAAATGGCCGACTTTCGCAAGGTATCTATGGTTCCACACTGTGGGATAGGACCAACACACCTGGAGCTGAGGTTTGGCATAAAAAAGGCATTAAAATAAAAGTGTTTAAAAACTTTTTGTGGGAAACATCTGCAATCATAGGCCTGGACACGGTTCGGCTAAATTTAGTGTCAGATTTGTGAGTGTCCGAATGTGCAGACTTAGGCATGTTTTCTCAACAAATACCTTAGTAATTGATGATTTGTGTCCTGCATACCCATGCAAAGGGACTGGCTGGGAATTGCTGCCCCGCCCAAATGCTGTGAAAGCCATCAATCATAATAATGCCACCTATTTACCATTCCATGAACTGAAGTGTCTGCAGCATCCTGGATAGCCTCTTCCATGTGTTGACTGAGTTTAATAATTTGATGGAGGTTCACATCATCCCCCCCCCAAGTCATGTTTGTCCCCCCATATCATGTTTTTGACATGTATGTTCTCTTCTTAGTAGGCTACTTTGTCGTCTTCTAACAATCTTGCCAACATTCCGTCAGAGGTCTCATGCTAGTGTCCTCCACACACTGTTTTAGGTTAGCGGCCCACCCAGCCTAAAAATTTTTAGCATTACCATCCAGACAGAAAAATTGCCACCTGGCCAAAATCTTTGATGGAGTACAAGGGTAATAATTTTTCCACTAGGCCACCCATGGAAAACTGCCTTACCACCAGCCAAAAGTGTACCACTGAGCCTGTTAGACTGTTTAGCCCTTTCAACATATCCCTACCTTATTTTAGCAAAAGGTTTGATAGGACTGTGGCTTATCTTTTCTTTTCAGATCCCTTTTTGTTTTACAGGACCTTATGAACCCTTTTGGAAAGCTTGGTTGAAGTTGATATTGACTTCTTTCTTTTTTTTAGTGTGTCTCCCTCTGCTGGTCGTGATGATGTGACTAGTCATCAACAATGATCTAGAAATTCCCAATGGGACAAGGCAGCGAGACACAAAAGGCAAGTAAAAATAGTGTTAACATTAAAGCTGAACTGCATGAACAAAAAGCCCTCATGCGGCGAGCAAGAGAAATGCAAACGCCCTGCAAACACCTCAAACGAAGGCTCAGAACATGATAGACCCCGCGATGCCAGGAGGGCGCCACCTTATTTGCCTTCGGGCAACAGAGCTGTCAACATCTCCGGATACATGTACACTACTCAAAGAAAAAAAATTCAAGTTATTTTAGACCGGATTCGAACCGTCTACCTTCTGATTTGTAATCCACCACTCTATCCACTCGGCCAACGAGCCAGCTGACAAAGACATGATTTGTGTTTGTCATAGACGTAGGCCTTCGTCGCGGGGTCTATCATGTTCTGAGCCTTCGTTTGAGGTGTTTGCAGGGCGTTTGCATTTCTCTTGCTCGCCGCATGAGGGCTTTTTGTTCATGCAGTTCAGCTTTAAGACTGGCCTTCGAGGTCAGTTGTTGAAAAGCCTGAATGAGGCCTAGGAAGATTTGCCCCATTGGGTGAGGTCAAATCTCAGAGTTAACCCTGACACCAAGATTACCCAAGTGTAACCCTGGGAAAAAGTGTTAACCTGCACCCTTAACTCCGTCTACTCCATTTCCCTGATGATTGTTCCAGCCTGGAAAAATAATCCACAAGATGGTCAAATTGTTCTTGATTCAGTTGCATATGTCTTTCAATCAGTTCACCACTATAAGCACGGGTTCTGATAAAGTTTTCCATTTTTTTTCTGGACAAGAATCTGTAGCATAGGTAAAGCAAACATGGCTGCCTTCGTAACTCTGAGACTTGACCTCCCTGAATTTTGACTCAGAGTTAACCACCACGTTAACACTTATGTACACTTATGTACATGATCAGTAATGCATTTCTCTTAACTCTGGGTGATTTCCTGGGTTTAAGGGAACACTAGGGTAACTTTAGTGTCAGCCAGGTGTTAACTTTTGGGTTAACTCAGTACTCAGTATTAAATAATAGCTAACTACGGGTTAACTAAACTCTTGCAGCAAGGTCAAATCATGGGGTTATCATAATTAATAGTTAACACCTGGGGTTAACACTTGGTTAACTTAGAGAGTTGACCTCACCCATTGTCCCTGTTTTTTTCTCAAGGAGGGATGGTTCTTCCACCTCCATTATTGTGATCATGGTAAGGGGATGCCCCCACCTGTTGTGGAATGGATCAAAGGAGTTGCTGGATGTTTAACAACTTGATTCAGGTGTTGCAGATGGCGCTGTTTGTTGCGGACCTGTACAGGGTGGTGCAACTCTTGGAGCGACTGCTTCTCAACAACACTCT
>NMRB01000655.1:278399-296494 GCA_002633025.1 Notospermus geniculatus | reverse complement strand
CCCCCCCCCCCGGGTTGCTATATGGAAGCTTAAACTGACGTTGTGAGCGTGGCTAGCGTCAAGCCCCTCCGGGGGTGCTATTTTAGGAAGGCTTAAATTGAGGTTGTGGGCATTGCTAGCGTCAGGCCTTCCCGTGGATGTTGTTGGAAAGCTTCATTTGGTTTGCATACGAGAGGAAAACTTGTGGCTGGTGGTACGCTTTTCCCTGGTTGGGAGCGTGAGCGAGTGCATTTAGTGCAGCTGGCTCGAGTACAATAGAATGGCGTGCGGATTATGAAATCTATGGAATGTAAGAATGAAATCGGATTTTGGAGTAGAGAAAGCCGCCATGTAAGAGCAAGTTAGCCTTTTCCTCCTGCCCAAAGGTATTCTACCGAAGTGGAGATTTTCTTCACGCGGGCTGGAGGTTGGGGCTTCCGTCCTCCTGGGTCGGTACGTCTAAGTGCTGTAGTGTAGCTATTATTTTGCGGATTATGCCATTCTGGTGATAGTTCCAGGTGGCGGTTGTAGTGGAGCGTTAGAGCCAGAATTTGCTTTGAGGCAAGATGAACAGCGCCTGGTGGATGGAGGCCCCAACCTTCGGCCCACCAGTGTACGGATTTTGAAAGTATTTTCTGTCGCCCGCTTTCACAGCCATAATTTACGTTTAACTGGCCAAGTGGCCCGTGACAATGGGCCATTGTTGAGGGATATAAGAGGTGTTGCGAAAAGGGTACAATAGATCGTATGTTTGGCGTTTTTATGCATTAAATGACAGATCGATACATTCCTTTCGGCTTGTTTGAATTCAGTCCTGCATTCAAACTCAAGTGTTGGGAGTTTTGGGAGTGTTGGGAGTTGTGGGAGTTTTGGGGAGTATTGGGAGTGTTATTTTGCGTGTTTTGGATAAAGGCTATTTCGAATCAGCCACATGGCTGGAAACATCCGGCTTTTCCCCATTACTCCCAAGCGAGACGATAGAAGACGCTGAGGATGTGTTTACACCCTCAGCGCCTTCTAGCGACGAGCGCCCCTTTAAATACCGGGGCACATTGTCAGGCTGCTCAGTCGGTATTTCGCTCCCTGGATGAAATGGCGAAGGTGAAACCTCGATGCATGCCTTGTGCCATATTTGGGGTCCATGGGGTGTCTGCATGATCGGCAAAGGTTTGAGTCTTTTTGCCCCCCCCCCCCGCCCTGTAGCCACGTTCTTCTATTCTCTCGCTTTTAAGCTGGAAACATCCGGCTTTTCCCCATTACTCCCAAGCGAGACGATAGAAGACGCTGAGGATGTGTTTACATCCTAAAAGTCATGTAATTCGCGAACGACTTCACCCAGATTCCTCATAACTTAATTAACAATCAATAAATAAGTAATATTTAATAATATTTTATTTATATGGTTAATATAACTAATGTTTATTTATTATTAATGATTAATATTTACTAATAATAAATAATAGATTAGTACATGTATTTCATTAAATTGTTTTTCATCGTCATCAGGGTCAGCAACAGAGTTGAAGATGGTAAACAAGCCAAACACGCCTATCGCAAGTGGTGGTAAAGTAAGAATACAGTGTCAAACTGACAGCAGTAATTCCGAGTCATTTGAAGCTATATCCTGGTATAGGAATAACCAGCAGATCACATCTGGTGTCACAACAGACACACGAGGAGCCTCAGATGGCGGCACAATTTACATCAGTAAGCTGACATTCACGGCAAGAAAGGAAGATAACCAGGCCAAATATGAGTGCAAAATAAATGATCAAACAAACATGAAAAAAGACGTGACTATCAGAATATATTGTGAGTATGATATTCCCCTCGTTCATTTCATTCAGCGAATATCAGGTGTCCCAAAAAACCATAGTTTTTAAGACCGCCACCACCTCACAAGGTGGCGGTCTTCATTGGTTTCACTGGATTTCTCTCTCTCTCTCTCTCTCTCTCTCTGGATCTCCTCTCCGTCCAATCTTTGGTTTCAGAAGGATAACTCAAAAAATACGCCACGTATCGCGACGAAATTTTCAGGAGTTGTGGATATGCGTGTTACACGGAACCCTATTGATTTTGGGGGTCATCCGTCAGCAATCAAATCAACTGTTAAATTAGATGAAGTTTGTTGTCCTAACGCATTTACCTTTGTCAGCAACCCATGACGTCGGGCCTAAGAGCGCAGCGTCATCACGACGTCCAGCATGACGATGCAGCGCCACTCGCGACAGCGGGGTTTTCTCTGACGTCATCTCATCTCGGATCAACTGTGACGCCACGCACAGCACGTTTCAGGTCCTCTGGCCAATCAGAGATCGAAATGAATTTGGCCCGGTGCCATGATGTAGGCCTACCCGTATTTCGCGGAAAATGACACGCACATTTGTCTGAAATCAATAACATTTTTATGGTCATGACCCGACCAGTTTACCAATTGTGAAATTTAATATAACTAATGTTTATTTATTATTATTATGATTAATATTTACTAATAATAAATAATAGATTAGTATTTCATTAAATTGTTTTTCATCGTCATCAGGGTCAGCAACAGAGTTGAAGATGGTAAACAAGCCAAACGCGCCTATCGCAAGTGGTGGTAAAGTAAGAATACAGTGTCAAACTGACAGCAGTAATTCCGAGTCATTTGAAGCTATATCCTGGTATAGGAATAACCAGCAGATCACATCTGGTGTCACAACAGACACACGAGGAGTCTCAGATGGCGGCACAATTTACATCAGTCAGCTGACATTCACGGCAAGAAAGGAAGATAACCAGGCCAAATATGAGTGCAAGATAAATGATCAAACAAACATGAAAAAAGACGTGACTATCAGAATATATTGTGAGTATGATATTCCCCTCGTTCATTTCATTCAGCGAATATCAGGTGTCCCAAAAAACCATAGTTTTTAAGACCGCCACCACCTCACAAGGAGGTGGTCTTCATTGGTTTCACTGGATTTCTCTCTCTCTCTCTCTGGATCTCCTCTCCGTCCAATCTTTGGTTTCAGAAGGATAACTCAAAGAATACGCCAAGTATCGCGACGAAATTTTCAGGAGTTGGATATGCGTGTTACACGGAACCCTATTGATTTTGGGGGTCATCCGTCAAAAATCAACTGTTAAATTAGATGAAGTTTGTTGTCCTAACGTATTTACCTTTGTCAACAACCCATGACGTCAGGCCTAAGAACGCAGCGTCATCACGACGTCGAGCATGACGCTGCAGCGTCACTTGCGGCAGCGGGGTTTTCTCTGACGTCATCTCATCTCGGATCAACTGTGACGCCACGCACAGCACGTTTCAGGTCCTCTGGCCAATCAGAGATCGAAATGAATTTGGCCCGGTGCCATGATGTAGGCCTACCCGTATTTCGCGGAAAATGACACGCACATTTGTCTGAAATCAATAACATTTAAATGGTCATGACCCGACAAGTTTACCAATTGTAGATATAGGCCTACATGTAAATCACTTTTTGAAGCAACCATTCCTAGTCCTCATGATAGCATTCATGTGAACTTGCACAAAAAACTGTAGAAAACAACATCAAACTGGTAAATGTTGAAACTAAGACTGTAGGGTGCTGCCCCCTACGATAAGCAAAAGAAACTTTGCGGGGTCTACATTGGGGGCCGTTCGGCGGGGTGGGGGCGGGTATTTAGGGTTACTGCAGGGCTCATCACCTGCCTTCTCAAAGGATGGTCTTAACCGGACTGGGGGGAAATAGTGCCCTCTCCCAAGCCGGAGGTCAGAGGCCTGCCTTCTCTGGACCCGGAAGAGGCTGGAGGAAGGGCAAAGTGGCGGAGTAGGATACGGATCCACTCTCCTTGTGAAACAAAAACAAACAAAACAAAACGTCATCAATTTTGGGGTCTTCAGCTAATTTGCATGTTACATTAAAAGCATTCAGGACTACTTTTAGCTCGCCAAAAGGGAACTTATTCAGAACGCCATCTATTCAGAAAGTCTGTACAAACGTTCAGAACGTCTGTAATTCTATTCACAAACTTTCGACTAATAACACGCAGTAGAACAATATTTATGCAGAACAAAACTTACTTAAAGAATATGTATCGCGACTTCATTGTTTACATTTAATGTTTGTAAATATGGATGTTTACATTATGTTATTTTGGACTTTTGGGACATGCCAACCCACCAAATTGAATATTTGCAGCATCAAGAGAATTTCTAGAGGAGCATGCCACCAACAAATTACTCATAAGACAAAGAAAGACTGGACATAAACAAACAAAATGTAAATAAACAATGATTTTCGTGGCCCGCGAAAATGTCCGTGATATATTATCTTTAATGCATTCTGTGTCTTCTGAATGGATATAGGCCTACATGTATTTGACTTTGTGAACAAATATTTTAGTTTCTGCAGGCGTTTTAACGTTCTGCATATATCGGGTGGACCAAAAAAAACGCATCGAACTTCAAATCTTGATTTCTCGACAACTGTCCATTATAATTCAATGAAATTTGGTACCGTATCATTTAAAGATGTTTTGTTGAACGGGTGAAACTTTTGCATTGATACCTTTGGTATTAGCACCGTATCACTCAATTTAAAAATCATTGTAAAAAAATGCGATTCCGGAATCCGGTAAAATACGGGTGGATGAAAAATTCCAAAACTTTAAATTTTCATTTCTCATAAAAGATTTACTACAACTCAGTGAAATTTTGCCTAACACTGCTCCATGATATTGCCCCTAATATGTGAAAGTATTAAACCAATACCTTTAATATATACCCTCTGGCGCTCATTACTGTAACGCCATATTGGAATTGAGCGTTTCGAAGTTTCACCATTGTCTCCTAAAATATGATGAATGATTACTATGGTTTTTACATTTGGCACCACAATCTTAATACCAAAGATAGATAATGTGTTGAAACTTTCACATTTTAGAAGCATAGCCACGGAACAGTATTGAGTTAATTTTCATTGGGTTATAATGAATAGTTATTGAGAAATAGAAATTTCAAGTTCGGGACGGGATTTTTGATATCTTATTGGATTCCGGAATCACACATTTTTACAATGATTTTTAAATTGAGTGATACGGTGCTAATACCAAAGGTATCAATGCACAAATTTCACACGTTCAACAAAACATCTTTAAATGATACGGTAGTAAATTTCATTGAATTATAATGGACAGTTGTCGAGAAATCAAGATTTGAAGTTCGATGCGTTTTTTTGGCCCACCCGATATTTCTGTGACTTTCTAAACAAATATTTTGTTTCTGAATAAGTTTTCACAACTTTCTGCATATACGTTTGTGCTTTCTGCATAAATATTTGTGATTTTTTCTGAATAAATTACCTTTTGACATTCCATACACTACACCTTTCCTGATATTCATCGGTCAGCACTCGAACTATATGTAAGTTTTCCTCTCTGCACAAGAATTCAAAAATTGTGGTCAATCGTGGCCATCCCTTTTGTATGGCTGTGCAAGGGCCTGACAATTTCTGCTTAGACGTCATCACTGAACACTGAGCGCAGTATTTCTGAAAGGGTGTATAACAGGTGTAGAACTACTTTTTTTCGTTGAGGGCCAATAGATAGCCTGCATATAAGGACGATAGAGATCGTTTACTGAGAAGCGACGTCCATTAAAATGAATACCGCGTAGAAGTTTGATTTCAGATTCTAATATTATACGGTATTGTAATATGACGACTTCATTTGCAGTCGCTCCAAATTCAACATTGACACATGTTATACGGCAAGGGACCAGAATGACGGCAAGATGGACCCACCTCCACTATCCTTACACGAAACTTCTAATCAAATACTGTTGCCAGGATAATCTTGATATATGTCACTATTACGTAGTGACAAATCAGACAGCTACTGAGGCCAGGTTTTTGATCGAGGGGTCGGCCATGGTGAAGTGTGTTCTCGTCTTGTATTTGGAGGTTTTTGATGGAGCAGATCTCGTGCTCCGGTCAGCACCTGCTGCAGAAAGTAAAGAAGGGAGCAACAATAATGGGGTGAAAAGCTGTCCAACAAAAGGAGATGGGACCAACATTTGGATAATAATCGGTATGACAGCTGCCTTCATTGCGATCGTGGCTGTCATCGTTACGATTTTCGTCCTGCACACACAGAACAAAGCTTGTTTCTCGGGTAAGGTCAAAGGAATATGGGGTTGTAAATACGTCTTCTCTCTTCACAATAGACGCCCTAGTTGGTGGTGCAGCGCAGTTGCCGCAAGCCTCGTCATAGTTAATACGAAAACAATTAACTTGGCTCCCCCAAGAATACCTTTTCGGATTAAGCGGCACCATTCAAATGGACTCTAGGGAGAGCAAGACCCTTAATCCTGTGAGAAACAATCAGGAAGACGGGGGCATTACATTCTATCTCACCGCCTGTAGTCGCCTGGTATACTCATTTCGGTCATTGTTATTACCATGAAAGAAAGCCTCCGGGAGCATTCTTTGCCCGCGAAGCCTTTATGAAAGAAACCTAAGAAAAAAGAGATCGTGTGTGCCTTCCACTGGATCTTTCACATCGACACATTCGCCTGTACAAAATGTAGGCCCAATTTTCAAAAACTTTTAGCTTCTTTAAAAAACTTCTAATTGAAAAAAATCAGCCGTATTCTTGTTGAACACACATAACTCGATATATTCAGGAAGAATTTTGAGTTTTTTTTCAATGCTGAATTTGACAGTACAATTATGGAGAAAATGTATGTCATGATCTGGTCTCATCACAGAATCACGGTTCACCGTGATGGTGTAGACTGGTTAAAGGGAGACATGCGAAAAATATTGCCCGGCGGGCACAAGTTGTCTTTGTTTTGATTAGTGCACAGCGCCGTCTATTAATACGCGGTGACACTACGCTGTAGCACAGGCCCCTGGAGAACTATCAGTGAGTTTAGAACACGTACCTAACCAAACGTATCTGAAAAACACAACACGGATCTAAAAACACACCTCGAGCTCACAAATTCGTGAGCTCGGGGTGTATTTTTTTACAAACTAGTGTTTTTTTGGTGAGGTACGTGTTCTAAACTCACTGATAGCTCTCCAGGGGCCTGTGCTATAGCGTAGTGTCACCGCGTATTAACAGACGGCGCTGTGCGCTAATCAAAACAAAGGCAACTTGTGCCCGCCGGGCAATATTTTTCGCATGTCTCCCTTTAATCAATACTGTGCATTTTCCTCTCAGGTTCAAGAAAGCGACAAAGTGATCCGCCGCTTAGGATTCATTCAGCCGCAAACCAAACAAGAATGGAATCGATCTATGAAAACGTGAACCCAGTATTCGAGGGTAGGTTAAGATGGATAAGGATTGAGCGAAAGTCCTAACTGCCCCAACAATATTTCAGCCCATAAGGCCTTTTTTTAATTACTTGGTTTACGGGACCGCCGACATTGAAAATGCCAGATTCAGAAAATTAAAAAAATGGATTTCAGTTGGGCTTTTTCTCGTCCGATCCTCTGCATAAAAATAAACAGCTGAAAAAAAATAAAACTTAAAATTTCTCAGTAATTTTTCCCGGCCGATGTTGTGTTTCAGCTTCTTGATGTCGAAAAGATAAAACTGCACAAACTTGAATGAATAAACTTCGTCTTTTTACCATGCATGCCATGCGAATTGTTTCTTCAGTTCTTGGGAAAATGGATGACGGTAATGACGGAAATGAAGGACAGCATATGCTGATTTTTTGATTCCCCCTCCGACTTAAGATTTTTCACCAAATTTCCCGTAAACCAAGTAATAAAAAAACGGCCTAACATTTCTTGGAAAACCTTGTACACACTCACAGAGTCACGATGTCCACTCATTTCTCAATTTATCCTTGATTTCCAAATGCAAATTGACATCTCCTGTGCCTTCCAAAGACGAGACAGGCAGCGAATCGTAATAAAGAAGCTGCAGCGGTGATTGATAATGCCCACCACATCTTTTAGTTACTGTAGTGTATGTTTTATTTGCAGCCGGAGATGCTGGCATCTCAACTGCCGAGACCAAGGCACGTGACCTTCAAAATGAGGAACCTGAATATATAAATGTTACTTCTGCAGTTTCCCGAAAAAAAGGTACATGTACTTGATATTTGTTTGTACACTATATCACGAGTCCCCGTTAATTGATTGCATCGAAAAATGTTAACGAACTGATCCAATTTACAAAATATTTACGCCAGGACGCTGCGGGGATCCCTGTGGCCTACAAGTTCCAAATCCTGCGTCTTCAGAGGGCAAGATTGTTTGCTGTTGCGGCCAAGAGGTGCGGAATACCTATCCGAACGATTCCTAAGAACTAGTCCTTAGGCTGATACAGGATGGCTTTATTGATAAACGTTAAGCATAAGATGTACATTTCAGATGAAGATGCAAAACAGTGTGATTATGCGGAATTGAACATCACAGTAAGCAAATGGTTTTACAGTAATTATCGAAAACATGGAAACTTGGCGAAAACGCAATCGCTGGGGGACAGGAAGTGATGGCGTAGATGGTAATAATGTATACGGTATACTGACTTGTCAGCAAATGGTCAGTGACTAAACGTGATAACTTTGAAAATGCCTTGTGAAACCAGGTGTGTTACCTTTTCAGACCCAAATATATTCATGTGTCGCTTATTTCCTTTTACAGGTGGATGTAATTGCAGAACAGACCTACTCTGACTTCAAACGCTAGGGAGATTAACGGCAGTTGTTTTGACAGTCGTTCTGACAATGGGACGGACATGCTATGTTTCTTTTCCTGGATGGATCTCCCGCTGGACTTTCATGAAGTTTTCAACATATACAGAATTACATGCCTATACTTCTGCCGTGGTCTGGAAAAACGTAGTAAATCACATTTTGATCAAAATTGAGTTAGGACCATTTTTGGACTCACTAGGATTTACCCCTTCATGAAACGCATTAACATTGCAAAAATATCAAGTAGAACCTAGTAAGTCCCACATTTATTTGGATACTCCTGATCAGGAAAAACCTAGCAACTATAAGCAGCCTCGATCCGGTTCAGTTATTTACGTCATTGTTCTGTGTAGAGCATGGCTGATTCAGTCTGCAGTCATTGGCGTTGTCAAAGCGTCTCAGATATTCTCATTTAAAATTGTAGACTGGGCAGTTAATAATGAATTCACGTGAAAAACTGATGCTGAAGTTGGCTCTGGAGAAGGTGAAAAGATGTCAAAATGCTGATTCTAATGCTATTAGGCCTAGAGAAGCGAGCACCCGGGTAGACTAGTACCTGGTCCTACCGATGGTGTCGCTTTTGAATGGTAGGACCAGTCTTGGCCGCCATTTGTGGAGGAATTCTGACAGTGACGTCACAAATTTTATGTAAATTATGTAAATTTATTGAATTCTCAATACGGCTGACGTACCAGAATGCAGATAGAAGGTGACCGACCTTTGACCCAGTAAATTCACCAATCACGTCGGGGGTTTTCCATGTTAAAAATAGAAAATATATAGTAATAATAATAGTTCACATACTTACCACCTGCCCCAGCAGCGACCAATCAGAGGCACGAAGGCGGTAGGCACGCCCGGTCCTAACAAACCTAGTCCGAACACTGCCTCCTGTTGCTCATTTGCAGAACTGACGGCCGCAACAAGAGTCAGATGAAGACTATCGCGGGGGGTCTATTTTGATTGGTCCGTTTATCTCCAGGTCGTGTTTTGAATACATGTAGTGCACGGCAATCGTATCACTTGACAACGCTGCTCTCAGGCATTTTACTTGCTGTTTCAACCAGCTACACTCGCAATCACGCTCTCTGTTCACTCTTAGCCAGACAAACATTAAGAAAACCGCAATTTGTTATCAAAATCACGAAAAATATTCCTCTCGAAAAGCCGAATCGGCGAATGCACAGCATCGCCATCTTTACAGTTTGAGGTCACGTGATACGGGAACGACCAAGCCGTGGTCTGATCATGCTGATGACGTAGAACCAAAATCTGGTTCTTCGGTTACTCATCATCTGACTCTGTATTAGCGTCCAGCAGATTCTAAAAATAGCAATACGAGTCAGACGTTCGGACTATAACAAACCCTGCAAAACCCCGATGTAAAATAGTTAGGATCGGGTACCAGTCTAGCACCCGGGTAAACACAATCACTGCTCACTCCCCTGTATCGCACGGTCTTAATCCCACGTTTTATCAGTTTTTGTCATTTTTCTCGAAACGATCAAATTGTGACTTACTAGGTTTTACCAAATTACGGCAGACTTTGGGTGTCCACTTCTGATATCCCTGATGTTAATCGGGAGAGGGGACTTTTGGTTTACTCAAGGCGACATATTAATATACTCAAGTACACCCCTGTCAAAAAGTTAAAGACAACAGTGTTTTACTTTTTCTCTAACACTGTCGAGTGAAAACTACCACTGAGTGAGGAATTCTGTTAGTTATCAAAATCGTGATACTTTCCTTGTCGTTGCCAGTTACATAATCAAGTTATTGCAATCATGTAATTTTGAGAGGCATTATATTTTAATTCTTTATGTGACCCCTCGCATAACATAAAACTGTTTGGGTTCCAAGATTGGGCTACTCGCAGGGTACTGATGGACGCCTCGTTTAACATAGGCCATTGAACCATCATTTTTGAAGATGGGGATTTGGCCTAGTGGTTGAGGCGTGCTGCCCCTTAGTGCTGGCGATTGATGCCTTATGCGAGGGTCCGTGGGTTCGAATCTGGTAGAAGAACGCGCTGATTTTCACCTTAGAAACCCGTTTCTACTTCATATTTAATCTTTTCCAGACATTTTGAATCCGTTTTTCTGTTGTGAAGGTCTGTTTTTGAAAAATTATTTTAGTTTTCACGATGTCGTAGAATGTAAAAATTTTGATACAGCAAGTTGGTACTTAGGCTACACTTTGTCAATATCAATATTTCAGAGAATCATGTGATTGAATGAACGTTACCATGGTTACTGTAACCCCAGCAAATTGTATGTCCTTAGCAAGTAGCTCCCGTCCTACACTCGATAATTCAGTGGTCTCGGCCTCCGCTCGAAGCTGTCACCCTCAACCACTGAAACATTTGGTGCCAAAGTCCGTTTCTGAACACTAGATGTCACTACCAGTTGTTGACGAAAGCGCGGGATCAACCAGCCAATGACCGATCACCTTTCAAACAACCTTAGGCGGTGTTGTTTCTATGGACGCAATCACGGCAATCCAAAGAATGCTAAAGGCGAAGTACTTACACCGCTGTATTGTCCCACATCGGGTCGTATGTGACGTTGAGTATGTTAACTTTTCATTTCGCAGTGAATGTATTCCAAAAAGTGGTGCAAAATAACACGAAAAGTCCGGAACACATACATGCCACGATAAACGTGACCAAAGCGGCCAATAAGAAAATGTTTCACGTTTTCCCCTAGTTGCGTGAAATACTGGTCGCTGATTAGTTGATGACATTTTGCGCCATCTAGTGTTCAGAAACATGATTTGGCCCCATCTGTGCCAGTGGTTGAGAGCGTATAACTAGAATTAAGCTCGAGGCCACTGGGGACGAGTGTACTCCCGTCCATACAAACGTTTCATTGATCAAACCGTGACTTGTGTGACCGTCTATTACAAAATCCGTCTAAAGTCGCACGAAGAATTAGCCTAAATGTACTCATATGACACCAGGAGATAAAGACAGAAATAGAAGAATCAGTCAGATTTCACAACGGACGAATAGACAATACTGAATTTGGCAAAGCCGTTGGTCCAAACTTGCCAACCTCGGAGTGACTGATAACTGTTTTTGTGGTGGAGGGTCACATATAAATTTTGATTCCTTTATGGTAACATGCATTAGCCAAAATACTTTCAATCAAATTTCGATTTCGTTGAGGTAAAACATTTTCAGTAAAGCACGAATTATGATTAAGTCTTTGTAACACTTCGTTGTGGAAGGGGTGTTTTTTTTTGGGGGGGGGGGGGATAGCCAGCCATAACCACTGAATGAACAAGTACATTCCTATCCTGGGATGGCTTGTTGTACTTGACTCGATGACGATGACTCGAAGATTCGATGGCGCGATGACTCGATGACCGCCAAAATTATCCAATGAAATTCAGCTGGTTATTTCTAAAAAGTGGAATGAATCGACGGCGGAAGTGGACCGACGTAGTGTCGCCAGCTACCAAGAGGTGTAGTAAGGTTGATATTCAGCGTAAATCATGTTGATATTCAGCGTAAATCATGAAATAAAGGATAGCCTCAAACTAGGCCTACAGCTCCTAAGTCCTTGAGAATTTACTATAGGGCCTTTTTGAAAAGTTGTAGGGATTGGTCTTGTCTCCCTATTTTTAAATTATAGGAGGTATAGCGGTAATTTCCAGCCCTTTCGAGGAATGATCCTACTGCGTGCTGTATGCCGGAAGTGTCCCAAGGCGTCAAAGTTGCCACGCAAAAAGTGAATTCATGAAAATGATGAATGCACCCGGGTTAATAGGGAGGTTTCGCAAGCGCCCGGTTAGGCCATACGACGACGTTTGTTTGGGTGTACCCATGCACACAATAGATAAACGTGTCGTAGGGCCTAACCGGGCGCTTGCGAAACCTCCCTAATCATGTACTTCATGACGTCATCAGTTTTGTGGTCATGTGCATCTTGGCCAGACGCACGTGACAATCTTGGTCGAAAACTTTCAGATATTTTATAAATCTTGCACCGTAATTTTAATTCTTGCAGTATGATTTTTAGGTCTTTGACTAAGTTTTTAATAAATCTTGCAATGTATTTTTTCAATTTGGTGATAACCTTTTTTAATTCTTGCAGTGATTTTTACATTCTTGGAAGACTGATATTTTTCAAATGTTGGAGGAAATTTTACAATTCTTGGCGTTTTTTTTATTATGTAATGAAAATTAAATTCTTGGACTTTACTTTTTCAAAATTTGGACGAAAAATCAGTCTTGAATGAGTTCCGCTTTGGCATTCCATACCGACCCGCTTGCATGAAAGCATACTTGGCCTAGTATCAAACTGAGTTCCCTACTGAACTCCAAACATCATTTGCCTTCCGATGATTTTGAGCCTGCGTGCATGCAAATACATGGGAAAAGACTGGGCTTCACGTACAAGTGCGTGAAGCCCAGTCTTTTCCCATGTATTTTCCCATGTATTTTCCCATGTATTCCCAGTCTATTCCTATGTATTATTGGTTGTAACCACAATTATGCATTCCAAGCGCCAATGGCGTCACGGCTTTAGAGTTATACTAAAATTGGGAATAGGTGTGCGGTTTAAATGTTGCATAGTAACCCAGTGTTTTTAAATGTGGAACTCGAATTCAAATAAGGCATGCACCAAATAATATACAGGATATTTAATTGGCCTTCATCGCGCCATAGAGTACAACAAGCCTCATGGGATCGATCACTATAATTGGTCATATGAATAAAGACTAGTAAATGATTTTACTTGACTTTTGCAATACAAATGCACTATGCGATGCTGTACAAATCTGAAGGTAAAGCATTTGATAGTCTTTATTCATATGAGCCATTGTCATGTAGATACTGATACGTCTTTTTTACTCAGGCCTCTAAATAACATGCTGATTGCAGCATTTAACGCTGTAATAATTTGGCAAGGTGCCCAAATTAAAAGGTGCTCAAATTAGGCCAACAGGCACACATGTATCTTATATAGTGTGTAAGCTGTTTAGACAGGACTTTGGCTTTCAAGTGCGTGTGCGCAATGGTTGTCACCTTGACTAAAATAGGGTACCCAAATTTGGCTGGAAAAATACAGGGTGTAATGATCAACGTGTAATAGGGAACACCGATCACGCAGACCACGCAAGAATATACGCGTGGGTTTGAACTGATAGTACACAGATGCCACCTATTATTCATGACGATTCAAGGTGTGATTGGCCGTGCTTGGTGAGCCGCATCTCTCGAACAATGAGCCTCTAGGTGTCACGTCTGCTCTATAAGTCATCATGTGACCAAATGGTGCTCCCCATTGAGAGGCCTGTTGCCATGTTTAACTTGACAGTAAATCTAGCTATCAAAGTATATTGTCAAAATTGTTGTTCGATGGATGCCTTCATAAGATTAAGTGTGGGCGACCCCGAACGTGGTCTTTAGTATAGGAATGTAAATAAACCCAGGGGCCTGTTTCATAAAGCGACTTTAAGCGAATGGTACCTTTAACCAAATGGAAAATGCATTGAAGTTAATGGTGCCATTAGCTTAAAGTCACTTCATGAAACAGGCCCCAGGGGCCATATTTATGAAGCCTTCGCAACTTTGCGTTCACGCAAATCTATTGTAAGGCAGTCAGCAAACAATAGGGCATGTGCAGCCAAACAATAGATTTGCGTGAACGCAAAGTTGCGAAGGCTTCATAAATATGGAACCAGGTCTATATATTGAAGTGAGAGCAATAACCCGAAACTCCGTTCGTGCACTCCAGTCCTGGGATCATTAATATCATGCGTGACCAACCATGCAACAGACTCTTTGATATCACTGCTTATCCCAGCATGTGAGTGTTATCCCAGCATGTGAGTGTTATCCCAGCATGTGAGTGTTTGTTTAGTCTTTGCTGTACGAGGGATGCGTTCAAAGGAGCAGAGGAGCTAAAGAAGGTTGTACGAAATTGGAAAATAAACTAAACTTTAGATGAAAATAAGATAAAAGAGTTTTTTTTATTAATTCTTAGTTGTCACTTCAAAGGGAGGAGGGTTAGCTACCAGTATTTATTGGATTTACTGTTAGGGGCGAAATGGGAAGGGGCGAAGTGGGAATAAACCCACCCAACATCATGAAACTTACATGTGCACTGTCTGTTACCGCCAGTTTGCGGTTGATTGTCTGTCTTCGGCGTTTTTGCATGTCTGCCCGGTCGGGGTGGAATTTTGGACACACGACAACGATAATCACGCTATGTTGATGACATTTTGATGATGATTCTTGTTTCAAAGGTGCCTTATGGCCAAAATACTTATGTTCGTATTGTTTATTGAAGTCAGAGGTGGAGAACGAGGCCAAGTTTTTGTAAGTGATGAACAGACGGTTGAAATGATGTATTGAATGGAGTTTGCGTCATTATCAGGTCACAGGTCATGTCCAAATTTTTGTCGAATAGTTTGATTTCCCAACGTCAGGTGTCAGCAGCAGACAGTCTTGCTGCCTTAGGGCAGTCAGGATATTTGTCATGTTTCTTGTTTAAACTCATTTGGCACTTTTGAATACCAGTTGCTTAGTATTTGTTCAATCTGTTATTTCAGTGAACCCTCTTTGGATGATATTGTCAACGTCGACGAGTGAGAGAGAGACCAATAAACGTCAGAGGTGTATCTTAACTTGGGTTCGGGACATTTTATTACGTCAACTTCAATTAACAAACCTACACTGTCGATCAATTAACTACAGTAACAGTAATTCCTGCCCACAAACTGGAATTTCAGCCTCAGTCAATGCATAGGGTCGTATTTTAGAACCTCCCTTAACGTTAAGGTCGACCTTAAGTCTATTGTAAAACCATCGGGAACAACAGATTTAAGTTGGGCCTTAGCGTTAAGTAACGTTCTAAAATACGGCACATAGGCCCGTATTGTAGAAGCCTCCTTAACTCTAAGGTCCACTTTAAGCTTTTGTATTCTGCCCTGCAAACAATAGCTAAAGGTAAACCTTAGAATTAAGGAATGTTCTAGAATACGGGCCATAATGTTATTAACATTTTTAACGTAAGGAGAGAGTAACTACTGGATATTTTATACTTAAATGAACATGCACTGGTAGACAGAAATATTAAGTTATTTTCCTCTTTTGCCTTCCTTTTGTCTCTATCCACTGAGTGTGGATAGAGAGTGGTGGACATTTCAGAAAAAAAGACAATGATTTTTCACGTTTTTTTTTCTCAGGATGGAAAGATTGGAAACGACAAAATATAACAGGTTGATAAATCAAGTGGCCTTAGAGGGAATCATGTCGTTTTTATGCACGTACATCTACGACATACCGAAAGTAAAGATTATGGCCCGTATTCTAGAAGCCTCCTTGACTCTAAGGTCCACGTTAAGCGTTTGTATTCTGCCCTGCAAACAATAGCTAAGGTAAACCTTAGAGTTAAGGAAGCTTCTAGAATACGGCCCCATGTGTCACAGCAGTGGTCCCTCGTTCAACAGTCTAAATTTGTTGAGCGTACATTCCTGAGTGCTACCGGCAACGGTTAGGAACGCCTCTCCGAAAATGTTCAGAATGCAGACATCTCTTACATTGTTTAAGAAACCACTAAAAATGGATATTTTTCAGAGCACTATGATCACTGGGGCGGTAAAAAAAGATGACCAGTAACGTTTTGTCAAAGACCATTCGTGGGGTCCGTACAGGAGAAATAATTGTTGTAGATGTACATGTCTGTATTTTGTTGGTTTTTTGATATCACCACCATGTAAAACAAACCAACATTCTATATATCGACCAATACAATTACAAATCAATTTGAAATTACTAACAAAATCGATAGATGAAAAGAGAATCCCATTGTCATTATAGTTTGATTTTAAGACCTATCGTCATAAAAGCTCGTTAACTATCAGGCAGCAATATTTATAGTGAATTATTGTGCAAGAAGATTTCGTCAACAAATTCCCAACGTAGGGCAGGTCCACGGAATATTCGGGGTATTCTCAGGCGCCTTCCTTAATATTGGAGGTAATGTTTACCTGGAACCGTGGGTAAAACTAGGGACAAGCTTACTAGCTATTTACCTACGGGAATATATATCTTGTCACCTCTCCATAGGGGTTACTTTAGCTACTATTTTCCTATTCAATGACCTAGTAATGGCGCAAATTATATGCTGTTGAAAACAAGCAATTTTGACACGCGGGACAAGAAAAACAAGCCTGGCGGCGTAAATGGTTCACGTGGGAAGAGTTTGCCGATGGATTCATAATGAACGAAGGCAGGTAGGCCTAAAACATGGAAGTTTTCGCTACCGTATTGGCCTATATACATGATATAGTTACTTCCATGCCTTGAACATAGACTTTTTGAAAATTTGGGTTGCGACAGGGTTCAAAATGAGTTTTTTATGGCACTGTCACGTGACTGTATGATGGTGCTTGTTGATTGCCTAAGTGTACCGGTATATGGGTTAAAAAGGAAGAAAAAGCAATAACATCCAATCAAATTCCACCCAGGGTCTTATGCTTCTGGTATCCAGGGTTATTTGTGTCTAGAGTTCTTAGGTTTTTGCTTTCTAGACACCCATTACACACACCGGTGCAGCATGAATGAAGAAGGCTTGCACATGCACCAATGTTCTGGGTAAAAAAGGGTTAACATTCAGCCTTTTCCCACGTTTTCCCTACCGGTACTGCATGTCGGTGTGAAACAATTCTCATTGTGTCCACACAGGCTGCGCAAGACTGCTGTTGAGACTGCTTTGCACAGACCTGTGTCCGCGCGCGGCGCATCACACAAAAATTTGTTAGTTTCTAAATACGCGAGCCGCATCCGCACAACTTGAACTGGGTGATCACGTGATCGACTCCGCCACGAAAGTAGATCCTAGGAAAATAGCGATATGAGGCTTATTTCGTGCAGACTTTGCAAGTACTAATAATTGACCGATTTTTCATTTCTGATGAGAAATTGCCATAGACATGACATTGTTGAGAAGAAAAGGATGATATTTGGATTATGACCCCCGGCAGCTATTCACTGTGTGGCAGAGGCAGAGTAGACTGAGTGCTGTAGGCCTAGTGTGTGACGACGCACCAACGCAGCTGTCAGTGGCTAGTGTGACATGTACAGCATATCTGGGCCTATGTATGTCATAATCATGACGGATAATGTGATACCCACACACGGAGACATCCTTGGTAGGCCTATCTCATGAGATTCTGCAATTTTTACACTCGAAGCGAGGAATCGACCGCCATCTTGAAAATGCAACAAGTAGTCCTGAAGTTTCTCATGATGCCTTGAGCGCGCGGTGACAGGTCAGTGCGAGGTAGGAGCGCTACCTGTCGTGACAATGAAACAATTCTCACCATAAATCGATAGGGGCGCAGTCTGTAGACACAATTGTCTTGTTTGTGGTTCGGAATGTTCGGGGGGGGGGGGGGTCTT
>NMRB01000655.1:212428-236704 GCA_002633025.1 Notospermus geniculatus | reverse complement strand
CCATCTTGGATTCCAATATGGCGGATGCCAAAAATCAATTTTCTGCGTGCACCATTGAACTCGCAGTACTAGAAAACATGGGTATAGAAGCTGGAATTACGTTTTTATCTCCAGTAGATTCTGAGATATCGCATGTTTTAGATCCCGAGGGCAGCCATTTTTAAATTCAAGATGGCGGCCACCAGGGGGTCTGATTTTTTGGGGTCTCGTTAGAAAATGACTTGTGTGGACCCAAAGAACACCCATACAAAATTTGACACTTTCCCCAAAAAGTGAACAATTCTGCCAAAAAATTGACCTTGGCCGCTTGACTAAAAAACGTGTCAGACTTTGATCAGAACGTGAGGAACGCGAGGGACCCCATCCGAACGTAACGGGCCGGGAGGGAACGTACAGGCATCCGTGGTAGACCGCGGGCCGAACCGTAGTGCGCCTTTGAGCCTCCGGGGCTCAGCAGCCGCTTCCCCCCCACGGCCCGTCACGGGTACCGTGATAGACCGTGAGGAAACTTAGCAAGACGTAACAAAAGTTACAGAGAAAAAAATAGCCAAAATCCCACGGAGCACTACGTTTCGGGCAAACGGGGCTGCCGTGGTGACCGGGAACATAGTGTGAACGTAGCATAAGCGAGCAAAGATTATAGCCGTAACTCAAGGTGTACATTAACAGTTAAATGGCCACGATATTGCCACTTTTTGTCGACAGCCGGCGCCACCGGCGGTGATCGCGTTACTCTCCAATACCGTAGTTTTGCTTTTGCCCCAGTGTTGGAGAATGTACAATGACAATACTATGTACACGTGGTTACCCTAGGAAGGAGAGTTACTCTACATGGTGCGAGGTTGATAAGTGGTAGCTTAACATCGTTGTCAATAGAGGTCTCCCTTAGCGGGAGTTTAGCGCAGAATAGGGAAGGAATACAGTGCCCCTTTAAATGCAAGTTAAGTAGACCAAATGGTAAAACACACATTCTAAACATAAACATGTGGGAGTACTTACGTCTCGCGTTGAAACAATACGCGTCGAATTTGCCTTTAGCAGGTACAGGGCCACCTGCGGACCTCACTCCGGCCTTGGAAGTCCCACATCCTTTTCTAGGCCTTGTTATAGGATACTGAGCGTAACCCCCCACGAGCCATCCAAGGGCACAGGAATCGTAACCTGTACTCCAGGCCTGCCATAACTGTGTAACTGTCGCCAACTGCATGCCTCGACTGTTACACTCCTTAACGGCTGCCTTCACCGAAGGAATTTGGTAACGACCAGCCTTAGCCTGAACATGGACAAGTGGAGCTGAAGAAAAACAAGCCAAAAATTGGTCATGGACAGAGCGATCCGTGCTCGGACCGGTCCCAGCCCACCTGATCATCTGCGATCTGTCCCGTTTACATTAGCACAATGGAACCGAGCCAGTTGGCGGGTGCGACGAGCTATCCATTCAGTTCAGTCGATCGCAGGTACGAAAATCAAACGTCGACAACAACAACATGGATGCCTCCATGCAAAATCACTCTCCCGCTAATGACGTGATTCATAATTCGCGCATGTGCAGAACACAATATAGCAACCGTGCCGAGATCGGTTACTCCTTAACCGCACATGACTTCGAAGCAATGTTTTAACAGGTAAAAGACTAAAGTGGGCCGGTACGGTTACTTATAATGAACGTTCGGCTACGTTCAGCTTGTAACCTGGAATGTGATTGGTTACGCCGTCATTTTCCACCAGAGTGGCGCTGCGGTGGTAAACGTAACCTTGATAAATATGCAACATCTGGCAACGTGTAGACTGTTCCCCTGTCGTAGTTCTCGCTTCACTACTACGACAGGCATTTTGAACGCCAAATCAACTGTGATTGGTCAACGGTCGCGCCATGAGTCATCATCTATTTTTATTATTTCTATTTTAATATTTTTATGAGCCATCATCTATTTCTAGAGACCCCGGCAACGTTACGAGTCTTTATTGCTCATTTGCATAGGTGTGTCAGAAAACAGGCAAACATGGCGGACGTGGCCTGTCGTAGTAGTGGAGGAACGGAGCGATACGACAGGGGACCAGTCTAGGCAACGTGCAGCTCGTGATTGGTTCACATCAGGCTTTAGGACAAGCCTCCTTATGAATATGAATGAGATAATTGTATGACTGGTGAATTACAAAGGGCAGAATGAATGTATCGTTAAGTTTTGCTGGGTAATGACTGCATTATGAAATGAGACACACTGTTGAGTATAGTCTGGTTCAACCATAAAGGAATCAACCATAAAGGTTTAACTGCGAACGATGAGCTTACTGAGGGATACACTTCCTGTCTTGCCACCAGATGTCTCTTACTGCCTGAATTTTGGCTTTACGTAATGTACGAGCTTCAACCTTTTTTTGTGGTAAAGAGGAACATGAACCTGCCAACATGATGCTTTGAATTCCATTTCTGACAATAACTGAGCTATTTTCAGCACAATTAGTGTTCCATGTACAAATGTACGTCAGCCTATTCAAATGTACACCGATGACCCTGAACACACATCGTTCGTGGGGTTCTCATTATTTTAGTCCTTTTGTATCATACGATCAACTAGTCGGAATTCAACAAAATTTGCAGTAAACATGCAGAAGGGTCTCGCCTATCATATGGAAACGTCAGAATGCAATTCTGTTGGGTTTTAAAGGGATATTGTCCACATTTATAAAATGCTAAATTTGTCAGTTGAACCTTTATGGTTGATTCCTTTATGGTTCAACCTCTGGCGGACCATTGGAATGCAGTTTATGGTTGATTCCTTTATGGTTCAACCTGGCGGACCATTGGAATGCAGTTTGTGGTTAGAGTGTGGCAGGAGTGATATAATTGCGGTTACATGTTATGGTGTAATGAATCAGATGACTGTGCCTAATAATAAACATGTGGTTTTCATTACATAACGGGCACACGTAAATAAAATATTGTGGTCAAAATTAAATGTTCCATTTCATCACTTGGCATTCCGATGGTCCCCCTCTAGGTTGAACCCGACTATACATCCAGACCGTCTTTCTAATTCTTGTTTACTTGTCCAATATGAAAGCATGTGTCTTGACTCGCGCAATAAAGAATGAAGTTTGCCATGGCAGGCGAGAGGGGAGATTCAAATCCATCATGAAGCATGGCAATTGCGCAGAGAAAGTTATGGAAGAACTTAGCGATATGTCGGGTAGGCTGGGGCGGGGGGGGGGGTGCACTCATTTGATAAGTGGAACTCCACTGCAGAAAAAAAACGAAAGTAACGTTCTACATGCTTTTGACTAAATTCAAAGACTAAATTCATCAAATTCAANGTAACGCATTATTTCTCCGGACACTGCGGTTTCCTCCTGCTATAATTACTGACTAAAAACCCTTAGCAGCGAATGATACTGGATTTGGCTCTCATTTCCATTCAATACTTTATCGCCTGGAAATCTTTTTCATAGGTTGATATTGCCATGGGAATAATCCCGGCCATGACGTGGTGCTGGTGGATAATTCAGTGGTGTTGAAAGCGGTGGTGGTGGTGGTGGCGGAGGGGGAAGGAGAGGAAAAAAATGCAGCCTATCCATACTGTCGCAACAAGGCCTCTCTTTTTCTTGTTATAACCCCCAATCCCTCCGCACGTCCATAAAAACAATTACGCCACCTTTATTGCTGTTAGTGTTACTAATCACGAAACAGACCAAATCTGCATTCACTCGACAAGACGCGTTATGCAAAATATTAAAGCGAATGGCTCGCGGGGTTTGTTTACATTTTTGGTGGTACCTTCCATAGAGAGTGAATCTAGCCTCCAGGCAAAGCCGTGCCCCAGCCATATGCAACACCTGTGCAAATATGCGAATGTCAACACTGGGGACGAGGTTCCAGTAAAAATTTGTTAAAATTTGTTAAAAACGTTTTCAAATTCAGTAGGTCAAGATGTACATTTTGTACTATTCCCATTGATTTTGAAGCGGCAGATTTTGCAGAATGCGCCTCCGAAGTTTGGCTGTCTAATGCATTTCCCATTAAACTAAAATCCTTCTTTTGCCTTTTTCTCAAAATGCTGCTTGAAATCGATGACCAACTGTCATGGCGCCACAACAAACCCCGCGAGCCATTCGCTTTAATATTTGTGTACGGGTCAACCCATTTCATTGAACATGATGGTCCCGCAGGCGGAGTCGAGTGTAAATGGGCTGGCTTTCTATTCATTAGCGTAACGTAAAGGTAACGTATCGGTAACCTATATATTGTCACGTGACAGGTTATTCGCCAATCATGGTTGGCGTAGGAAAGCTTCATTGACGTTAAGTCATACGTTATAAGTACACTTTAGTATTTTACCTATTCGTACATAGACAAGACCACGCTCGTTATTCAGGTCCTCAATGAAGCCCCTGCGACGTGACGTTCACGCTCAGCCGCGTTTTGAACTAGACGAACACTGCCATTCGACGAGGTCAGTTATAAGCACACTGACGTACAACTAATTTCCTCAAATGTTTCGCGGCGGCGTGGCGTGCCAACTGGACATGTAGGCCTAGAGTATGGCAAAAGCCCTTTCCAACAACGTCAATCCCATTGACACAGCCAATTCGAAAGTATTTTCGTTAGATATTTGAAAAAAAGTCTCTAAGTTCGCGGTTAAGAGAGGGGGCGTTAGACCCGTCTATATTTACGTCAAAGGCGCTCAACGTGTCTAGAATTTAGTTTTCTTTCATTTGCACGTAGTTTCAGCTCAATCGGACCAAACATAACTGAGTTATGAGCAAACGAAAGTGGTGGTGTCGTTGGGCGTCAAAGAGTTAAATATGACTTTGCTCCCGGATCTCCCGGAGCCTTGGTACATGATAAAATTTTATACTCACCCTTGGTTGTACAATATACGTCAAATCCCTTTTTATTCCATGGGGTTGTACCGCAACTCCTTATTCCCGCTGGGGAAGTCCCGCAACCGTTTCTTGGCTTCGTGATTGGATAATAAGCCGCACCATTAGTCAGCCATCCACAAGCACACGAGTCCAACCCTGCCTCAAAGGCCGCCTTCAGCTGATCATACGAGGCCACCGCCAGCCCTCGACTGGCGCATTCCTTCGCCGCATCTTTTTTCGGAATCTGGTAAACACCAGCTGTCGGCCGGACAAGAATAACGGGAGATATGGCGGCCTGGGCAGAATCTGCGAACACAGAGAACAATTGTTCAAGGCAAAATGAAAGATTTCGGCTGAAAATTTATATGACAATTTTCTCTAGCCAATTATAGCCCTGTTCTCACGGAGTCGGCCTGATCCGGTTCAAGGCCAGTTCACTTGATTTTTGTACCGTAAAAAAGGCACGCGACTTGTACTATTCCTTGCTTTTCATGGTACAAGAAGTACGTGAACTAGTCTCGAACCGACTCCGTGTAAAAAGACTTAACATTACCAACTTTCGCTACCATCGACAGTGCGCAGGCTCGGCCATGACACTACGGCCATGCCCAGCGTATGTACAGTCAATGTACAGGCGGCTAAGGAAAAATCCTTCCTATGGTGACATAAGTAACGGAAATGAAATATTTCACCTGGATATGGCATCTTCAGGTGTCTACAAAGGCAGACATATCAACATTAAACCAAAAGGAAATAGTTCATACTCTTCCTTTTTGCGTGACGTTCACGCTCAGCCGCGTTTTGAACTAGACGAACACTGCCATTCGACGGGGTCAGTTATAAGCACACTGACGTACAACTAATTTCCTCAAATGTTTCTCGGCGGCGTGGCGTGCCAACTGGACATGTAGTCCTAGAGTATGGCAAAAGCCCTTTCCAACAACGTCAATCCCAGTGACACAGCCAATTCGAAAGTATTTTCGTTAGATTTTTGAGAAAAAAAAGTCTCTAAGTTCGCGGTTAATTAAGAGAGGGGGCGTTAGACCCGTCTATATTTACGTCAAAGGCGCCCAACGTGTCTAGAATTTAATTTTCTTTCATTTGCACGTAGTTTCAGCTCAATCGGACCAAACATAACTGAGTTATGAGCAAACGAAAGTGGTGGTGTCGTTGGGCGTCAAAGAGTTAAATATGACTTTGCTCCCGGGTCTCCCGGAGCCTTGGTACATGATAAAATTTTATACTCACCCTTGGTTGTACAATATACGTCAAATCCCTTTTTATTCCATGGGGTTGTACCGCAATTCCTTATTCCCGCTGGGGAAGTCCCGCAACCCTTTCTTGGCTTCGTGATTGGATAATAAGCCGCACCATTAGTCAGCCATCCACAAGCACACGAGTCCAACCCTGCCTCAAAGGCCGCATTCAGCTGATCATACGAGGCCACCGCCAGCCCTCGACTGGCGCATTCCTTCGCCGCATCTTTTTTCGGAATCTGGTAAACACCAGCTGTCGACCGGACAAGAATAACGGGAGATATGGCGGCCTGGGCAGAATCTGCGAACACAGAGAACAATTGTTCAAGGCAAAACGGAAGATTTCGGCTGAAAACTTATATGACAATTTTCTCTAGCCAATTATAGCCCTGTTCTCACGGAGTCGGCTTGATCCGGTTCGAGGCCAGTTCACTTGCTTTTTGTACCGTGAAAAAGGCACGCGACTTGTACTATTCCTTGCTTTTCATGGTACAAAAAGTACGTGAACTGGTCTCGAACCGACTCCGTGTAAAAAGGCTTAACATTACCAACTTTCGCTACCATCGACAGTGCGCAGGCGCGGCCATGACACTACGGCCATGCCCAGCGTATGTACAGTCAATGTACAGGCGGCTAAGGAAAAATCCTTCCTATGGTCAAATAAGTAACGGAAATGAAATATTTCACCTGGATATGGCATCTTCAGGTGTCTACAAAGGCAGACATATCAACATTAAACCAAAAGGAAATAGTTCATACGCTTCCTTTTTGCTGTTGAAAATGAGTAGTCTAGTGTTATTATGAAGCCTTTAGAAATATGAAGAATGCTGAAATACATGATTTTTCTAATGCAATTTGACAAAAAGTATGAGGCGGAATCGTTCCATTTCACCTGGCTGGTTAAACTAGAGGTGTTGGTCAATAGAATCCTATAGAAAAGTATTCTTTTTCAAAACATCCATCCACTTCCATTTTTTGGTTGAAATATGGTCCATTCAACCAAAGGGGTGCTCACTTTCGGAACCATTTTCCCAACTAATTGTTCATTATGTTGCAGTTGTTTGATTTTCACGATAACTCCAGGTGTAATATTTTATAATGTGAACTCCATAATCATGAAAGAAAAATGCGACATTAGCTTCATTAATTAGGAAAACAAAGAGCATTTGCAAAATGTCCGAAGTCGGCATGAAAACAGTGAAATTATTCCCTAAAGTTTGTTGTACTGGGAGAGTAATGGCATTATTTATCATTCATCGAAAAATCATTGCTAAACATATTGGTTTTGCTGAAATATATTTGCATAAAATGTGCAATTTTCTTCATTTCTTGTCCCCTATTTACGTGGTGGGGGGGGGGGGAGAAGAGAACAGCACATCCAGGGCTATCAGATTTCAATGGAATGTTGTGGTAAAGATTATAGCCGTGGTTACACTACATAGAAATCCCCGGGTTTTTTGACACCCGGGTCTAGCCCGGCTCTGAAAAATCCCTCCTGAGGCCCGGTGGCCGTCAACACTACTTAAATTTTGTGACGGGGACCTAAATTAAGCTCTCCAAAACCCGTTCGAGCTCGGAGGGGATTATTACACCGCGTTTTTAACAGGTGTGGACAGAAAAAACCCGAGTTCGACACGGGTTTTTTATGTAGTGTAACAAGGGTTTATGATCAATATCGGTGTGGTGTGTTGGTGTTGCGTAAGGTCATAAAAGGGAATACCGGGTACAATTTGATGTCCCACTGATCACTTATGCCTACCCGCATGTCGTAGTTGACTATGCACGTTGTAACTGATATTGATCATAATCTTTACGACAGCATTCCATTCAAATCTGATAGGCCTAGGAATGAGGCTTTCGTGGGAGCAGCAATCTTGAATGCGAGCACCCCTAGCTGTCTGCGGCCAGCCGAACTAAAATGACAGCGAAAGTTGGTAATGAGCCATACAGTCCCCGAAGCCAGCACTTGATCTACAAGCTATTTCAGTCCAAAATAGAAAAAAATGTCCGTTTTAAAATTTCCATCAAACATTATAGCAAATTAATGTGTATATTATTATATGCAGGATTAAGTTGCCAGAGTGGGACAAAATGCAACCAACGACAATAAAATTCGATATTTCGACATACAATTACATCGAATTACAACATTCATGTAATTATTCGGTAGTTCTGATTCGAACCAAAGTTATGGACCAATCAGAACTCCCGTTCTATCCAACATCATAACACACACAATGCCGAAGCGGTATGAAAGGCCAGCGCTGATTGGAAAATACATTTTCACCATAAATTCGTACCTAATTATGACTAAATTTATACTTTATTTCCTCTCTCTTTCTAACATATGAACACGCGATAATTCAGTGCATTTAAAAACACACAGATATTATTCACTTGCAAATTACAGTACGACGTTATCAATATCAAAGCCGAATTGATGCCTGACGGTCGCCGGTGGCTTCGGGGATTGCATGGCTTTAATGTGGCCAAATTTCACAAAATCAAAACTCTTTTCTGACTCCACTGTTTTGTCTGGTGCTAATCGAGTGGTTTTCTCTCTCAGGTGTTTATCGAGTGGTTATGTCTCTCTCTCACTGTCTAACATCAAAAGGAATTCTTGCTCTGTTGGAAAGTGGCAACATTCTTTGGTTACAATTCAGGCCTGCGATGTTTTTTCTGTACGCAACGAAATTTGCCCCGCCAAAATGAGAATGATGAGGCAAGTGGCCGAATCATCTTCTGCTCTTTAAAACGTTTTCTCTTTCACCCCCTCCCTCGTCCTTGGAGCCCTTACAGACCCCCACATTTTGGCCCTTCCGAGAAGAAACAGTCTACAAATTCTAACCCTGCAAAAGGACCACTGGAACCAAAATTGCCAGCAAGTGGAAGGAAATCATGATGGCCGAATAAACTGAAGAGGGATTCAATACAATGGATGTCTTTCTTTGGTCTTTGATTGGAAGATGATATCAAGTCACTGAAAAAGCACATTCAAAAGTTCACGGCGTCTAGGCCTATTACAATAGAGAAGTTTGGGTTTTCCGTCCGAGAAAATCTCCGTCGAGAATTTTCCCGACGTTGAATGGTTCTCGGCGTGGACTCGTGTGTCCGTTTGGGTTTCTCGGGTCCACACCGACAACGGGAAGTTTAGGTGTCAACGCTCCAGGGTCGCGCCATTTCATGTATGATGATTATTTTGCAATATTTCGGTCAACGGATTCATTTGTCATAACGTCACAACGACATGACGGCGTCATGTACATGTACGTCGTGTAGTGCGGCAACAGAGTTTCTGTGTTTAACTCCTCCTTGCATCATGATCTGTGAGCGAAATGCACCATATTTGCGTTTTTAGGCGCCTAGGTGTGTCAAAAGCCTCTTCTATAGGGGTTAGAGCGGATTAAATTACTACCTTTTACGTGTTAAACATGTCTTCTCTCAAGTTTCGTCATAAAAATGTTCTCGGAACCAGCGTCGGGAACCAGAGCGAAAACGGCGTCAAAAACTACGTCAAACGTGATGACGTCGTACGCAACTTTTTCAGTGTTTCTCGGCGGAGATTTTCTCGGACGGGAAACCCAAACTTCTCTAATGATGATATCCCTGAAGAATGCGAAAATATGAAGATTTTGTCCTTGTTGGTGATGATTCTTTGTCCAATATTTTTTGCTGGCAGTTATGTCAGCGGTGGCATAATGGTTAGGGCTGTGGACTCGTGATCGGAAGGTCGCGGGTTCGATCCCCGGCCGTGCCACTCTGTAACTCTCAACTGACCTGAAATGTCCATCGTGTGCGCTATATTGTGGCTGCCCTTTGGTTTCTACAGAAAGGTTTCTGAATCATAGGCTGGGGTAATTAGACGGGGCTATGAGGTCAAAAAATATCGAATAACCTTACCTGGAAGCGGAACCAGCTGAAATTATACTTTTCTTATGGAGTTAGTTCTGAATTTTTCGAATATGAAGTCCGTTTTTCTCTAACCCACCACGAAGGTATCTAAAAACGGTTGTCATGGCAACCACATAGAGAAATTCGAGGGTTAATCACGAAAAAATACTTTTGCCACATTACCGGACAGGGAAAGACCTAAATACTTCATTTCTCCCACAGGAATTACTTAGCCGGTGGGCTATCACATCGTTCCAAAAAACTCCTTATACGGTCATATTCCGTTGCTATGGAAACGAATTTATTCATTTTTTTCGTCTTTTTCGAGTCGTTTTTCAAGTCGCCTTATTTGAAGTTTTTATGTGCTCAACGACACAGCAGTGAACTAATTAGTTTACTCATGTATTTCTTCAGTTATGAATCTACTTTTGAGTACTCCTTCGGCTAGCCGGACACACGCGCCGACCCAAATTTTACACCCAACCACCTAATTGGGCCATGCTATCCCACAATCCTCTACTTTTGAGGCATGACAAGGGACAAACTAGCAAGTAAAACCTCTACACTGAGAGGGGAGGTGGGAGGGTATTCTAACATGTATGTTTATTTATTATAGTGACAAGTGTTTACAGAACTGAACTTACAAATAAAAGAAAACCAACACAAACACCCAGCCCTCCTGGGCTTATTTGTCACTCTAAACATCATTCATTAAACAGACAATATGGCTGTATGGGGTTCAAAAAAAGCATAATGCCTGGTACCCACGGAAGCCAGCGAGCGCTCCCCCCAAAAGCACACACAGCGAGGTCCAAATGAACCTGGAGTAAAAGCACTCGCCAGCCCCCACGCATACCAGCCATTACCCAAAATCTAAACTGCACATATGACGGAACATCAGAGCAAACATGATGAGTAAGTATCGATTATCTTCTTGGGAATAATAGACTGTTTCGCAATTGCCATGCTTCACAGATAAACTTAGCAGTTTCACCCTGCCTATTCTTACAGCAAAATACAAACTTATCTTCAGCAGTCAGTGCCTCAAATTCAGGGTGCGATAACAAAACTAAGTCAAATAATTTCTGTCTCAGTGTTGCATAACAGGTGCAGGTACAAAGAAAATGTTGTTCATCCTCACATAAGTTTTGGTTGCAAAGTTTGCAAACCCGGAGTTCTGGGGGCGTGCCAGTAAAGCGGCCTGTTTCAATTTCCAATGGAAGTACGCCACAGCGAAACTGTGCAAATAGGGACCTCTGATGTCGTGACATAAACGAGGAGACATATAATTCAGTTTTAACAACATCTTTAAATTTCACATAGGTTCTTAATTTTGGTTTCGTACTTAATTTCTCTCTCCATGTGACCGAGTGCAACGATCTAATACGATCTCTGACGAGGTTGAGGTTGCAAGGGATTGGTCCATTAACATTAACAAAATGAGCCATATCAAAATTTGAAAGAATTGCTCTTACTCGTGAGCACCAATTCGATTTCTCTGTACTTCTTTGTAGGTCATAACGAAAGACATGATTCAAAATACCATCATTGTTCAAATTGCATAAACGATTCCAATAACGTAAAATATTGGTCCACCTCCTGTAGTAAGCTGGAAGCCAACCGCAGTCTCCTTGGTACCCTAGGATTGGTGCTCTTGGTGGAAGCCCAAGGAAGTACCTAATAGCTCGGTTTTGCACAGACTCAATTTTCTCAAAGGCCCCAAGGTAAGTACGCTACTAGTGGATAACATTTTCACTTGGGAAAATTTTAATCCACTGCGTAGCTACCTTACCTGTTAGAATCTACTTTTGAGTAGGAAATAATGAAGCTAATAAGGAGGTGGGTAGGAAAACAGCCATAACGAAGTTACAAATTTCTACCACACCAAACATATTTACAAAGTTTACATCATATATGCTAATTTCTGGCCGAGGAGAGACCCGCCTTGGCAAACTGGCTCCTCTAGCCCTCCACATCTCGCATGTAGAATGCAGTAAATGTGGTCTCCCCTTTCCAATTTGCTGCTGCCATGATATCTTCCAGGGGAACCGATTTTGCCAATGCCCAGGACGTAGAAAAACTACATCGTGTGCTCGGCATTCCTTTTTCTTTCAGAGAAGCATTGTTGTATGCCCACTGAATTGTCTCTCGAACCCAACGACTCAGGGTATCTCTCGAACATGGGTGGACTCTACCCTTTGCATAACAAAGGAATAGTTGCTTTCTCCTTTCCGATCAGGCTCTGTTCGATTGACATAGCACTTCAAGGCCCTGCAAGGGCACAACCAACCGTCTTCCATTACACTCGAGACTACCTTCATATCTGGTAAGAAAATGGACTTGCCAATATATGAGACTGACTCATTCTTCGCCAAGTAACCTGGGTGGGGAATCAGTGTGACTCCCTTCTTGGACCATCGGGTATGACCCTCTTGCAGCGACAAGGCATGAAGCGTGCTTCTCTTTCTAGCGGAGGCCGCTGCTATCAGGAATGCCGTTTTCCAAGACAGAAATTTCATATCTGATGACTGAATGGGTTCAAATGGTGGTAGGCCCTAAGCAAAGTTTCATCAGCACCAGTGGTAAGTTCCAACTAGGAACTAGAACTCTCTCTGGTGGTCGAGCAATGAAGAAAGCTTTCATCATTTGCGTCAGCAAAGGGTGACGACCGACTGATATCCCTTCCCAGCCTGGGTGAATAACTGA
Organism: Notospermus geniculatus; assembly: GCA_002633025.1. Lineage (NCBI taxonomy): Eukaryota > Metazoa > Nemertea > Pilidiophora > Heteronemertea > Lineidae > Notospermus > Notospermus geniculatus. The sequence continues at coordinate 223,988 of NMRB01000655.1, read as the reverse complement.
TATAGCTGCCCTGTAGCCTGAAATGGTACGGGCTTGACGGCCTTCCTCAAATAAGTATTCAAGGAGGCTAGAGACATTGGGCCATATGAATAAAAAAAGTACCTACTTTTACTAGCAATTTTGAAGTATATACTGCTGTCTGTATGAATAAAACTGAAGTAAATACTTAAAGTAAATAGCACCAACTATTAGTATAAGTATTTATTATTTACTAGTTCAGTAGTTACTACAAAGTTAGTAAATACTCTAGTCGGTATGAATAAAGTCGAGTATTTACTCAGGTTTTTCGAGTACATACTCCATATTTTCCAGGTAGCTCCAGACCTACCTTGGAAGCCGAAGCGAGCAGACACAGCTTGGTACAATGGCAACTTTTTTTGCAAATTCCTTGCCAAAGGAAGGTATATGCCGATAGGCAAACATGCCAGGAAAACAGGTACCCCGCCCTGTTCCTCTTTGATGACGCAAATGTGGTTTGGATGGCTCAACATTTTATACACTCACTAGCCAAGTACTAGCATTGCAACATAGGTTTTTTCTTAATTTCTCCGTAGTCAGTCATCAGTCTTTGATTTTCAAATGTGAATGTGACACTTTGAGGCGTAATAGGCGTGTTGGTTCGAAAAGATTTAAGGAAAAGGGAATATATCACGAAAATATCAGAATATTCTGATATTTTCGTGATATATATTTGCCACTTGGCAAAGTCAAGAATCAGATTTTGCCGAAAATTGGTCTGAGTTGTTACAGCCTAGAGGTAGGTACACTGTATGTGCGAAGTTTCAAAGAAATAGGTCAAGCCATTACAAAAAGAGCCAATTTTGTAATTTCAGACAAACTTTGACCCCTGTGACCTTCCAAAGTAGGTCATATTTAAAAACTCATATATTACCATGTGTATCCTCAGTAGATATACCCGTGATAAAAAATTGACAAAGATCCATCTCTTGGTGAGGGAGAAATAGCACTTTTAGTGCTTTTGGTTTTGGCCCCCTAGTGGCAAAGTCAAGAATCAGATTTCACCGAAATTCTGTCTGTAAGTTGCTATAACCTACAGGTAAATGTGTAAGTTTCAACACGATAGTTCAAACCATTATCAAAATATAGCTCTTTGAATTTTTTCATAAAACGCCCCCTGGAGGCCAAAGCAGGAATCCCACCGCACTCAAAATCGAACTCGACCTAGATCTTAGGCCCATATATACACCCACCAAAGACAAAAAAAGATTCCTCAAAAAATAAAGGCGCTAGAGCTCTAACAAACCAAAGTTTACGGACGTACGGGCGTACCGCTGCACCGACCCAACCACAGCATAAGCCCTGCTGGGCCTTGTGGCCCAGCGGGCTAAAAATGGTAAGCAAACAGTCCCTTCTTTTGATATGAAATGTAAGCAGCGTCTGTTCCCTGTTCATGGAAATAATGTACTCAGGATTACAAGTTTCCTTTGGCGTAGGGTCTAGAAGCACCAGGCTATGTCTCCGACTGTACAGTCCAGACCTGCCAAGTCTCACGCGATTCGTGGGAGTCTCACGCATTTGGACCCATTCTCCCGCACTCCCGCAAGGTCAGTGCTTTCTCACGCATTCAGGCGAAAGGCAATTTCTTGAAAAAAATCTTCAACGGTTTTGCAGTTCAAAACTGACTATAACACACGTCGGTATACCGCGACTGCCATCTATCGGTGCTTAGTTGAATCATGCGGATCAGACGATCATGTTAGGCGCCAAAATCATAAAATCACAGGCAAGCTCTGAAGGACAGCAAGCTGGTGCACAATAGCTCCTACTCTGATGGTCATGACGATGCATGATGAACTTGCCGCAGCTCATGGTGGCGATGATACTCCACCCAGAAAACGAGTTAAGGGCCAGCTGACATTGTGAATTTTTGGAACATGGTCAGACGTTGTAAACAAAATTTCTCAAAATACCATAAAAGTATAAGTTATATGACGAAAATGAAGGCAACTGTGGGGTCTATCAGTCGAAAGGATTGAATGAGACGCACTAATTAGCTAATACGCTGAAACAAAAGGCTAGTAGGCCTACTCGGACCACTTTCCCAAGAAATTACAGTGGTGTGAATTAATATTCGAACACGGGGAATTCAGCTTTTCGTTAAAAGGCAAAATTCCTCGCTTCTGTATTCCAATATCTATATCAAAAGTATTTGAAGTCACTTTTAGATATGTTTTAGATATTGGAATACAGAAGCGGTGAATTTTGCCTTTTAATGAAAAGCTAAATTCCCTGTGTTCGAACAATACTTCACACCACTGTACATTTACATTTTGAAGATAAAACAACATGCTTGTCATAAAGCTCCCAAGTGTTTTCTACTTAGTCTACCCCTTTTGATAGCAATATTTTCATATTGAGTACTCCTCACGTGAATTTCATGAATGCTGCCATTTCAAATCCATCAAATTTCAAGCCAAATCTTCAGACTTAAATGGTGTTCGGAAATATTTTAAACCTCCAGCATTGCATCCCAAAAATGACCGATTCTCCAGCAAAATCGTAGTAAACCTCAAGCAAGCTGATAAAACAGCCTTGGCAGGTCTGCCGACGCACAGCGAGCTCAACGGAGCTGACGCAGCGTCATGACGCGGTTTAGTTTCACGAACTGGCGCCACGTGCCTCCACGGGGCACAGCTGATCGCACTTTAAACAGCCTTCCGTCTGCTGCAGCCGGTACTGGCTTATTGGTTAGATGTTTTCTACTGACCATAACACAAGCATGACGGGTGTAGCCGCGGATTTGGTTACTTTCGAAATATTTGATGTTTTTCCCTCCAATTTTTGTGATTTTCTGGCCAGAAATATGCACGGGGAGCTAGAGAATTTACCATAGATACCAACTTCAGAGTGATGTTACTGCCACATACGGGCGAAAAGCAAAAATCGAAGACGATACGATCGAATTAGGAGTATCTCTGAATATGTCCTGTAAATCCTGCATTCATACACTAAACGGTGTTTAAAATAGATGAAGGGTCAAAGTCGATACCCCTAAATCAAGGCATGCAGCCTACAACGTCATGGCCTTTTACAGCGCCACTAGGTAAAGGACTAAAGTCCGAAACGAAAACGTAAAATTTTCGTCCATGAATCATGGAACGCCATCAATGATTGGTGAGTTTATAGCATGTGACCAAGGCATACGTTCATGTTACGTTCGGGTCATGAATAGGAGGCGGGGCCAATTACAAGACGTATTCTTCAAAGAAAAGTAAGCTTATGCATTGTGATAGCAGTAAAAGCCTGACCCACTCGTGGGAGAGTGAGTTTCGCCGCCACACTACAGCGCCACAAGTAGGCCTACTACAAGTGGGAGGAGTTATTGCGGAAAGTTATTCAACACACCGCAGTGATTAGATTGGTATCATTCCTAGCGGAGGATCGTGGTAGGCCTACGAGTCGAGACCGTGATTGAAACGCTCATTAATCCTTCCTATGAGTGTAGGCCCTATTTTGCAGAATGGCCATGGTCATTTGACAGTTTGGTCATTTGACAGGGCTTTGGGTTTGGTGCAGATTTCTTGACTCTTGCCCGGGCTTTGCTTTCTTGACACTTTGTCAGTGTGCGGCATGCGTGTGGGGGGAGGGGGCTGCGGCCTGGGGGGGGGGTGTTATTGCTCTACCTATTGGCTCTCATTATTGGCTCTTTAGATTATATTAGTTGGTGATTTGTATTGTAATGTGGGAGGAAACCGGAGTACTTTTTCAAAAAACAATGAGCTCTAACTTGGCTCATTGTTGGCTCTTTTAAGACAATATTGGGGATTTGTATGTAATGTCGGAGGAAACCAGATTTTCCTGAGAAAACCTGAGCTGTCAAAGAGAGTCGCCCTCTCTATTACATGAGGAATCATGGTTCGACTGGGGATCAGTCACGGAACTTCACTGGCGACAGGCGCCGATGTTTGCAATCATCTCCTCTGACAGCAAGTCCATCTCCTCTCTGAAGGACTTCCTCAACGTACACATCCGCAATATTGTACAAAAGTCAACACGATGTGTTACACTGATTACAATCGTCTTACAGTAAAACAAAATTGCACTGCGCACTGCCCTGAAGGGATTAATTATAATCGTTCTGCGAGTTGCCGCCTGACCTCAGCTACCCGTGACGCTTGCTACCAGTGGCGCTCGCCTCAAGCATGTCAAGGTGATTAGTCATATCATACAACTAAATTCAGCTGTCAATGGGCGTGTTACACACATTGCTGATGAACCAATCACAGACAGGACGTAAGCAAAGTGGACCTAACCAGTGGCGCCACATATCAATACGTTTACTCCTCACCAATCACATCACCGGTTACAATGAGTCGTATGAATAAATACTAGTAAATGCTTTTACTTGAATTTTGCAATACAAACGCACTACGCAACGCTGTACAAATCTGAAGTAAAAACATTTGCTAGTCTTTATTAATATGACTCATTGGTGAACGTATCCTTACGTTTTCGTTCGTTCACTTTAGTCCTTTACCTACTGGGACGCTGTGGTGAACTCTGACGTTACGGCGTCATGGGCAAGGAATTCGCCCAAACTGGATCGCTGTGCACAGCTAAACGCCGTCTCTGTTTTGTTGATGAACATCTTTGTTTTGTTAAACAACATTCTCTTTTGAAACCTAGAACATTCTCTGTTTTCAAAAACCACGTCTCTGATTTTGTAACCTACGTCTCTGTTTTGTCAACGTCTACTTTTTGCGGATATAACCACCCAAACACTGCTATGAGAGTACATGTACCTTCTTATTATAACGGATGGAACTGTTTACGAAACCGGCTATCTCATAGCTTAATTCCTCCAAGCTCATTCCTGAGGCCCAACATCTCACTGGCCCTGGGTTGAGCCCCAACACTCTTCAGGGGCGGGAAACTTTCCCGTAAAAGAAAGAAAAGAAAAACGTCCGGTCAGGTCAACACATCAGGCTAAAATGCGCAGTTTATTTATAACAAGTAATTGAAGTTACATCAACTCTATTAATAGCAGAAGCATGATTGGTCGGTTCAAATAGGTCAAAGGGTGACCAAACAACAACTTCAAATGTGGTTTCAAGGAAGTAGTCTAGATGGCAGCACCGTACGGTCCAGGAGGGAGGACAATTTACAACACTCATAGTTACCAGGCACAGATTTGCCACGACAAAGCAATTGTTATCAATGGAAATAAAAGAAAAACTGTGCCCCGCTGCTATATTAGGAAATATTGAATTTAATCGCTGTCTATTTACTTTTGACTAATGGTGTACCTACATTTAATTAAATAAGGTCGACGCTCCAAATTAACAAGTAAAAATACATATTTTCATTTTCATTATACATGTTTTAAAACGGACTTCTGTCAGTGCCACGTCATCATACCAGGTCTATGTGGCTTCCGCTTCCTACATGTAGATCTCCGCTCGGGGTACTCCTGGGTCAAAGTATTTAATTCCTCCTATTGGCGGATATTTCAGAGTTGATCCATTCCATGTGATGGCGAACGTTCGAATAGACACCAGGAAATTTCTTATCTCCACATCCCAGACCAAACGAGGTTACGCCAAACTCCACCCATCGCTCCCCTTTCTGGCAGATGAGTGGTCCTCCCGAATCACCCTTTGAAGAAGAGATCATTTTGTATAAGTGAAATCTGCCAAGGTGATGTTATTACTCGGTGATCAAGACTTCCGAGCCTCTTAACCGGTCATTAGGGAGGTTAAGAAATCAAACGATAAACCTAAACTTTACGACAACGTTATTTTTCGTAGTACACATTCATCATATTTTATATTGCATTTTCGGTATAAAAATGACGTTGTCGTTAATGTTTACGTTTATATTTTGATTTCTTAATAGGGAGTTTAAGAAATCAAACGATAAACGTTAACTTTACCACAACGTTATTTTTCGTACTGCGAATTCACCAGATTATATATTGCATTTCCGGTACAAAAAATAACTTTGTCGTAAAGTTAACGTTTATCGTTTGATTTCTTAAACTCCCTAATATCAACAACTGCGACACTCTTTCACCAGCCGTAGCAGGAAGGAACAAATAAGCCAGTTTCACGCGCTCAAATTTCCGATCAAAATGGGCTTCAATCGTGTCCATTTAACAAGTTATCTCTGTCCAACAAATGCAAACTGCGAAAACTGTCAAAAAGTAAAGGAAGATGAAGGTGGTCATAGACCTAGTGCTTCATAAGGATGATTATGTGTTGGGATGTTTCGTTTGACATCATCTTACCTGACAACTATCTTTATCTCCCTCGGTCCCGTGAGCACATATCTTCTCCTCTGTAATATTCACGTGGACAAAAGTGGATTGCTTGTAACGGGTATTACATTGCTGAGTGTCAACCACTGTTACGTCAACGTGGTTTGGTATATCTGTAAAATCTTTGCTGGAATGGCTTTGATACTCCATCGATTCAGGCGAAATCTCTCAGGGGTTTGTGTGCGGCGACGAAGGTAGCGAGCACTAAGAACGCCTGATGTTCTCAGGATGACAGAAAAATGGCCACACTGAAAAACGTTACACCTGAATCGAACCAACAGACCCTCGCATTAGGCATCAGTTATGGGGAACGGTTAACTCTGTGAACAAGCCGGGTGAGGTTAAGGTTCACGTAGTGAAATTATCGAAAAAAATATCGCAATTGAGGGACATGGGGCACCATTTTAGGAATTCTGAACTTCCAATACCCGACATGGTCCTAAGGATAGTTCATTGCCACCAGAGAAGTTATGGCATTACACGTAGAATCCAGGCAGTGCTCATCCAGGAGGCGAATACCTACACTCGACGACCGGTAACCTGCTTTGTTCACCCACGTGGTGATGATCGACTCATTATTCACAGGGGAGGCAGGCAAGGCGTGTTAATTCCTAATTAGGCGTTTCATAAGAGTTATCTACATTAATAACTCATACCTTCTCTCAAAAATCGACTAGTTTATTGTAACCTTTCTCCCACAAAATGTATCATTTTACGCAAACAGCAAATTCGTTTGTGATGCTGAGTTATATCTAACAATCCTGAAACCCCTACGCCTTCCAATAATAGGCTCGTCCTGCCTGTGTTATTCTGCCATGTATTGGATATCGCGAATGCACTGGGCATTAAACGCAATTTTTAGGTCAACTAACGAATATTATGCCCCCAGAAGAAATCCGAAGCAGCAAATTAATGGATATCTACTTTTAACTTATTAAGGTTATTCACAAAAAGTTCATCTCTATCGAAGGTTATCCGATTTTATTGGCTTCCAATCTTCAGCCTCACAATGAATGTTTCCTGCGTGAGTGCGAACCCCTGGTTATGATAATGTGAATAACCGCGCTATCGAAGAGTGAATCGGGCAAAACCGGTATGAAAATAATGGTCACTATTCGTGAACCAACAGTTAATGGGGAATGCAGTTATCATTCTTCCACAGTGAATGGATAACTGGTGACAAATCACAAATAACGAGAAAAAGTCACCCATCCATTTATATTTCAGGATTTGTCCTTGATTGCGGTGCTGAGTATCGGTTTGTGCGTGAGGACTCGTCCCGATCACTTGTCGCCTGCGGTGTCAAGGGCGCAAAGCTTCAGAACAGCCTAATCGCAAAGCAAACGGCAAAATCGAACTTGGCGTGTGCGAGAATGTGTCTGAATGACGCCTCGTGCGCTTCGCTGAATTGGAAGAAAAGTACTGGCGAGTGCGAGCTGAATTCATCGGACAAGACAACCAATGCGGCAAACCTTGTTTCAGATAGTGACTCCATCTATTGGTCACCTGATGGCTGCCCGGTAGGTACTTTAAACACATTTAGGAACGCAGTTGTTTGTTTCCTCTACAGGTCACTTACATGTGGCTTCATGGCCACTTCAGTTGCAGGTGAATCATCCTGCATCCTGGCAGCTAGTAACAAAAACTGAATCCTGCCTTCCTCGAAGGTTCGTCTTTCGATTGTCACTCAGCGAAACTCGAAAAAAAATCTGAATCAGGCTACCATGCCCACCTGCAGAAGTTACAGGTCAGAAACCGTCAAACATTAGTGAGCTTCTGCAAGCGCCCGGTTAGGCTGTACGACGACGTTTATCTATTGTGTGAGTGCACCCAAACAATAGATTTAACGTAGTCGTATGGCCTAACCTGGCGCTTGCAGAAGCTCTCTATTAGCTTACAGTGATTAACGGTCAGGAAAATGAAGTACATGTATTACGCTTGATTCGACAGACTACCTTTGACAGGTGGTCGACTGAGCTGGCTGCCAGTATCACCACTGCATTATAGTCCGTTTAAATCATCTGTAGCTCGATGGGCGTATGTCTGTCAAACCCCCTACTAACCGGACAACAATGATCTTAGGGTTTACTCTAAACGGTCTAACACACATTGTTTTCTAACCAGCTGAACCTTGGTTCAAAATAGAACATGCAACTAGGCCTTGATTCGAAATTGAACACAGGCATAGACTGGAAGTATCCTGTCAATAAAACGCATTTCAATAGCCAGACTTCACCAACAATACCAAGGTCTGCCTGACAACCAAAGGGTCCTCCCATCGAGCTCCAGATGATTTAAACGTAGGCAGTCTACAAACGGGCCACTTTGCCAAGCACGGGGTGGCATACATGTAGCAAGGACGTCAAAGATGCATAAGCTCCCTTGTGAGGGTTGATTTTATCTTTACCTGCTGTATCTTTCATTGCAGGGCTACGTACCACCAACGACGACTACTCTTGAACCAAGTAAGTATAAAAGTATCTTATTTACCGATCAATCAGCAGTGCAGTAGCCTACATCGAAGAATGATTTTTACGAGTTCGACTGATCGAAGAGGACAGGTGTGATAAAATCTAATGTCCCCACCCGCCTGATGTCCCCCTGCATTGTTTGTCACACGATTAAGGGTTTTGGTCGATCTAGAGTCCAATTCAATGGTGCCGCTTAATCCGTAAATGTATTGTTGGGAGACATCGCATATCGTGGGACATTAGATTCTACTACACCGGCCTTTTTGTCATATGTGTGACGGCCTAACCCGGCACATGTCTCGTTTGAGGAAAGTGTTAATTGCCTTGTAGTCAGCCGGCCAAAACCTCTAATGTAACTTTTGATAGCATTGGATGTTAAAGTTGTTCCAATGGGTAGGTAAGTATGACTATGATGTTGTCTTTCAGAATCACCCATTGGCCAAGGTGAGTTTGACTTCTAAAGTTCAAATTTCAAAGTCAAAAGTCAAATAACTGACTTTACCATTGGACCCAAGAACTAAGGTTTGTAGAGGACAATGGGACACGATGTACAGCTAATTTTTGAACGGTTGGATTTACACCCCATAAATGTATTACCAACAGATAGAAACATGCCTCTTAATCACATGAGCATGTTTTTGTAGCTTTTAACCAGTTACGTAATTGGAAACGGCAGTTTTATGTATTTTGACCCATTTTGTGTTAACAAAAAAAACGTCATTTCCTATTTCATAACTACCGAAAACAATTAAAGACATGCTTATTTGATTAAGAGGCGCCATGTTTCTATCTGTTGGTAATACATGTATGAATGGGGTGTAAATCCAACCGTTCAAAAGTTAGTTCATTCCTTCTGCAAGTGTAATTACAGATCTGTGATTTTAGTTGGGGACCATGTTTACAAATTGGGAAAAATGTGTGCCCAGTTTGAAGGCCAACTGCTTCGTACTTATCTATCCGTTTGAAACATTTCAACTACCATTGTGAAGTCAAGAATCTCTAGTTTTTAAATGTCTAAGCAGTTTGAAAATAGACTTAGGGACCTGGCCGCAATCACCATGGAATTCAATCGTTTGAGCCTCAAAAGTTTGCAATTTCACGCCAACAGAGTTACGTCGTGGGCGCCGCTGACGTGACATGACGTCGTCCTTTGACCGGCATGGAGAAAACGCGGAATTCCACGGAAATCCGCCAAGAATCCGTAACTGTAATTATAGCTTTTAACAATGGAATAAAGTATACACTGGCCTTAACACGTGTAGCATATAATAATAATGTAATAACAAGGCCAAGAAAAGCAGTTGGAATGCAGCCACAGCGGGATTGTTTCTGTAGCCCGACCACCTTGCTACCTCGTATCTAGGCTAGTGCCAATATGATAAGAGATAAGGGGAGGGGACGGTAGGGGATGATCCACGTGACAAGTTTCACACCAGTTAGTAGTACTGCATAAACTGAAGACCACCAAATTATGTCTAGCGGAATTCCGTGGAATTCCGCGTTTTCTCCATGCCGTCCTTTGACGCAGTTGTCCCCAACCCACGTCATGGATCTAGTGCGAAGTTCGGGGGAATTGAGGATGCGACTGAACAAACTGATGACTGGGGCGAAACGACGGGTTACAGGTGTAATAGAATCTAATGTCCCCCGATATGTGATGTCCCCCAACATTCATTTACGGATTAAGCGGCACCATTGAATTGGACTCTAGAGAGACCAAGACCCTCAATCCTGTGACAAACAATGCATGAGGACATCAGAGAGACGGGGGCATTAGATTCTATCACACCTGGACTGGACACTACTTACGAAACACAATGGGCTGCTGTGAGCACCCATTCGGGATGTATGAGAGAACCTCCACATCTGTGTCCTTTCCCGTCCCACATTAAGGAAACTAACCACGGCCATTCACCCTGCTCAGTGGGGACACCGCCAACCACACGCTTCTTTCGCCCACCCTTGAAATGTTTTTCTCTGTGTTTTCTTGTGCCACAAGTTCCAAGGATACCTGTGCGAAGTACATATACATGTACATGTACATGAAATGAGTAAAGGTCGACCTATCGATGGATGGGATTCGTCACTAAAATTGCTGGCACGTTCAGCACCTTTCTCTTATCTTTATCTGCAGGAATCGCGGAAATGTGCTTGGCTGCTAGTACCATGTATGTTGCAATGGGTAAACCATACAATGATACCTTCGCCAGGTGTCTCCCAAACAATCCGTCTGGTGACACCTTTCCTGAATCAGACTGCGTTGTGAAGCCTACAGTTTTGTTTTACAGACCTACAGCCTACTTACCTCCACCGGTTCCTGAAGATTACATCACAGAATGAAAAGTAAGAACGAGTTTCTTTACTGAATGAGTTGTTAAAGAACACGGCAAGCAATTGTAAAAGTGACATAAGTTGCGCCTCCACTACAAAAAAAGCTGGTATTTGTCCGCTCTTATTCTGCTTCCATTACAGAATTGCCGGGTTTAATAAGTCCGGTTCTATTAAGTGCGGATCTATTTAGTTCGGACAGCATAAAGTTGCGCTTCCACTACAAAAAAGCCGGTATTTGTCCGCTCTTATTCTGCTTCCATTACATAATTGCCGGGTTTAATAAGTCCGGTTCTATTAAGTGCGGATCTATTTAGCTCGGATAGCATAGCCGATCATACTCCGAATCTCGACGCGGATAAATTTTGTAGTGGAATGGCAATAACACCGGATCTATTTGTAGTATTATGCTCGGCTACAGGTGGCTCCACGGTCGCTTGCGACTGTGCATGACCTATCCAAACTAAATAGATCCGCACTTAAT
>NMRB01000655.1:180328-196745 GCA_002633025.1 Notospermus geniculatus | reverse complement strand
ATCGTGATCCTATCCAAGGCGAGAGAAAATCTAAAGTCGTCAGATATGCAGTTTGGGTACAAAAAAGGTGTTTCTACCACCAACTGCACCTATGTCGTCAACGAAATTGTGAGATACTATCTGAATGGTGGTGGTCAGGTATATGCTATGCTTCTAGATGCATCTCAAGCTTTTGATCGAGTGGAATATACTCGTCTCTTTCAACTCCTAATTAAACGAAAGGTATGCCCGACTACCGCCAGGGTTATAGCACTATTATACACAAAGCAGAAGATGCGCGTCAGATGGGATGGTTATGACACTTCTTACTTCTATGCAACCAATGGTGTAAAACAGGGGGGGGGGGATTCTGTCACCAGCACTCTTTTCTGTGTACCTTGACGTACTCCTCGAACGCTTTAAAGATTCAGGTCATGGATGTTTTGTTGGTACAACATTCGTAGGTGCCCTTGGGTATGCTGACGATATAATCATCTTGTGCCCAACTAAACTCTCTCTGAGAATTCAACTCAATGTCGCCAGCGATTATTCGGAGGAATACCTGGTAGTATTTAATGCATCAAAATGCCATTTGTTATACTATGCCTCAAACAGAGCTGGCGCTGACGATGATCGTCCTACAATAGTTTTTCAAGGTACTCGTGTTATCGCCGAAGGGTCTGCCATGCATCTCGGCCATCTCATCGGACCTGAAGCAAGGAATGCTGATTTGATCAGGAGAGTATCCGATTTCAATCGAAGGGTAAATGTTTTGTTGTCAAAATTCCACTGCTGCAAATTTCAAACAAAGCTCATGCTATTTAATACATATTGCATGTCCTTATATGGATGTGTCATATGGGACCTAAATGATAGGCAGGTTGAGGTTTTCTACACAGCCTGGAGGAAAGCAGTCAGGAGAGTGTTGGGTCTACACCCGATAACCCATTGCAGATTCTTAGCTGCTATAATGAGCTCCCCTATTGAGATTATCATAAAAAGGCGTTTTTTGAACTTTATGAACGGTGTCCTTCATCACACCCAACAAATTAATTAATGTCGCAGGTAAGCATTCCCTGAATGGAAGCATGTCATCAGTTTTCAACAACATCAGTGTATTAGCAGATACCTTGTAGGTTCCCGGGCCTTTGATACTAAGTAAGACAGCGAGTGATATTGAAACTCCGGACTTGAACATAGAAGAGTCCAGGCGGGTCGCTGCCATACTTGACTTCATGTTACTCAGGGAGAGCAACCCTGGAGATGGCGGGGAGATTACAGAAATCATCAACCACCTTTCTATTATGTAGCCTTATTTTTCTTGTGTCTCTCACTTTCTTTCTTGATTTATAAATTTCAGTGTCGTTTAGTTACGTGTTCCTAGGTTTCCCATTGGGGCCTAACTGTGTCTACTCTGTATTGATGTCATACTGGTTTCATTGGTTTAATCTTGGAGTAATCATACTGATAGTATAATTCCTCTAAGGTTTAATCAACCTGGTTTCTTTTACCTATTTTTTGGTTAATCCATCCATGTATCTTATTATTTTTCTTATGCACATGCACATACTAGCACGAAACGCACACTCTGTAACTTTTGTTGTTACGAAAAAAGTCTAATAATAATAATTCAATTTGCAAAAAGTCGTTTTTGCATGCACATACGTTGTGTTTATGACGTCAGGTACAGATTCATCCTGTCCATCAACAAATTGTTGGAAGTACATGTACCCTCTTAATAGACACTAAGGAGTTTCCATGGCAGGTGGGGACGGCGTATTGAAATTACATTCATATAATTATATAAATCCATCTCTTGTCCCAGATTCTGCTGAAATGATCGGTAACACTTTACCAATCATAACTAGAGGACGGTTCCTTCCTCATCCAATATGGCCGCCACGGCGACCATCTTTATATTGATTGTATTTTTAGAGGATAATGCCCAGAAAATTTTTTTACCTCAATACAAACTGACGAACTACATGTACATCCGACAAAATCACAATGTTGATACAGAGTCGCCATCAATTGGCCAAACGGACACACACGCATAAACACAATATGCTTGTGATGTTCACCGCAATATTATTTGTGTAGGTACAAGAGGCAGATAGGGCGGCAAACATTCCATTTCCACAGAGTAGTTCCCACCAAGCTATGCATGATCACATGTAACGTTGGGGATCGCTAACTTTGACAACCCGACGAAACAACCAATTAATACGTGTGAAGCAATTAATAAACTCAAATATTGTTTACAATAACGTGGACAGTTCAGCCGTCCAATGCATAAAGGCAGTAACTTCATTTTTCATAGTTTTGAGAAAAATTGATATAGAAAATGTCAGGAAATCCAGAGCTAAATACAATGCAAAAAGGCAGTAACTTCCAATGCATTTTCCCAGTACTTTTTGGAGACACTGCCTTTTTGCATTGTTTTTGGGTTGGGGTAGTGAAGTTACTGCCTTTTGGTCATGGTCTAATTCTTCAAATACTGGGAATTGGAGTTAAATGGTACATCAGGAAGGTGAAGCTTCAAGAGCTGATTCCAAAATGACCAAAAGGTGTCTCTGTCCCAAAATGGGAGTTACTGCCTTTGGACGGCTGAATTTCTTTTATGATTAGTCCGTCGTACGCGCAAATCGATTAGTTTATTAGCCAGTTAAGTTCATTGTTCTGATGAACCGCCTGTAAAAACTCGTCATCTGGCGGCATGTCGCCAGAGAAAAAATACACACAATTGATTATTGTCTCAATTATGAACAAATGTGTGCATGTCCGAAAAACTGTGGATAAGGAACTACTTCATAGACCTCAGACTGTGATACCCTTACCTCATTTAGTGATACCCTTACCCTTACTTCATTAATTAGTGATACCCTTACCTCATTTAGTGATACCCTTACCCTTACTTCATTAATTAGTGATACCCTTACCTCATTTATAGGGTCTGTAGTCACCTTCAAGGCTTTCTGAAATATACGTAAGGATTGGACCAGTCTGATATCACCAAAAGGCCACTGGAAGCTCACCAAGCCTTTACAACAGCTCACAAGGAGCAATAATATTACTCAAAATGGCTAATGTATAGCATCCTCAGAACATCTGGGGCATCTGATGCATGGATCAGATACTACCGCAGGCTACAGATGACTGAAGGAGATACATGTGATGCGAAAAGAGGCGGGTTCGAATCCCGCAAGAAATACAGTCACAGATACAGATACAGAATGTTTCTTTGTGAAGTCTTGCTAGAAAACTATACAGCAGGGTAGGTTCTAAACCTTGGAACCATGAAACCATGAAACCACCCAGGAAACTATGGAACCACCCAGAAAACCATGAAAATACCCAGGAAACCATGGAACCACCCAGGAACCACCCAAAGTATCCTTATTCTTAAACATGACATGACATTAGCTATTTTCCCATTGCTTTGGAGGTAAAAAGCATGTATGATTATCATCAAGCACAGATGGTGTGTCACACCTTGGATGAGGCATACCATCCCAGTCCAACACAACATGACTGTGCTGATACTAATACATAATGCAAACATGCTGGTCTGTTATTTTATACTATTGATGGTGAACACTAGTGTAAACAAATCATAGCCTTCTCAGAAAGATTAGCCTTCTCAATATAAACAACGAGGGGTCACTGAGGTTCCCAGAAAACCTAGCGCAGAGCTGACCTCAGAGTTGGCAAGGGGTCCGCACACCAGGGTGCCCTGGATGATTAAGAATAAGATTGAATCTGCAGCCAGAGTCAAGAGCATCAAGAGTGCAATATCATGATGGCTGTCATCATGACATTGATGTCTATGCTGTCATGTATTTAGGCATAAAACCACTTGACCTGCGCGGTTGTTTGTGAGGATACAGTCAGCTAGTCGTTTAAGGCTATGTCTAACAAGTACAATAAAGTAGTCCATCACTTCGTTTTGTCATTTTGTCATTTTGCTGTTTTGACAAAGCCGGATAAAAGTATAATTTTGGGTGGTTCCATAGTTTCCTGGGTGGTTCCATAGTTTCCTGGGTGGTTTCATGGTTTCATGGGTGGTTTCATGGTTTCATCGTTCCAAGGTTTAGAACCTACCATACAGCAGTACAGGAGACGAAAGCAGTCACGGTTTGTTTGTCATTTATATCAATGATATGCCCGAGTTGGTGAACAACCTTGCAGTGTTATTTGCTGATGACTCAAAGATGTCCCGAACAATATCCACAGTTGAAGACTGTAGAAGTCTACAGCATGATCTTGACAAATTGTATGAGTGGTCCGAGACATGGCAACTTGGTTTCAATGCTGATAAATGTGTGAACCTCAGACTGCAGAGAGGAAACTCAGTTGGTCCGGATTTTACTTATTATATGGGTCCAGAGGATGCCAAAGTTGCCCTGCGGTCAGTGACAAGTGAGCGTGATTTGGGAGCAATCATTAGTAGCGATTTGAAACCAGAGCTTCATGTACAGGAAATAGTAGCGAAAGCAACAAGAGTTTCATTCACCATCAAGAGAGCATTGACTTACCAGGATAAGGAAACAATCATTCCCTTGTACAAAGGACTTATTAGACCATTGTTAGAGTATGCTGTCCCGGTATGGCGCCCTAATTTGGTGAAACACATCGATCGAAGTGGTAGAGAAAGTTCAACGGCGAGTCACAAAGATGATTCCTTCTTTGAAACACCTGTCGTATGAGGATCGCCTGCGTGCATGCAACTTACCCACATTGGAACACAGACGAAGGAGAGGAGACATGGTGGAGGCATACAAATTTACTCACGGAATGTATAGGCTTCCTGGTCCAGAATTGCTTACAAGGAATACATCTACTAGAACACGCGGTCATCCATCATCCTCCCACAGCAGGGCTTTGGTCTCGTTCCTCTTCATACACTCCACTGTGTGAGCGGATGAAGAGGAGCGAGGTAAAAAACTCCTGCTGTGGGAGGATGCCATCCATACAAGCTAGCTGTTACGGGGGCAAATACAAATCTTGGATTGAACAAGTTCTCCCGCAGAATATGTACAGATTGGAACAATTTGTCCGAAGGTGTGGTCGGTACAAATACCATGGATAGTTTTAAGGGAAAGCTAGATGACTTCTGGAGAGAGGAACTCTCAGTTTATGATTACAAGGCATAGTGCCTGTAGTCCAAGCCAGAAGTTCTACTAATGTTGACAATAAAAAGTTTGGTACCTATGAGATACATGTGATATACTGATGAGACTATGTACCCGTTGATGGAACTCTACTTAGTGGTTACAGGACTAGTATATTCAATGCTTTTAACGGAGTTTGTGTCACAAAAGTCGCATGCGCCCGAAGATAATACACAGAAAAAATAATTGTTTCAATTTGAGATAAAAAAGCATCTCCGAGCTTTGCCAATAATAGGAGATCATAATTTGTCTCTTTTACTGAGTAATTCCCTACTCAGAATGAGATAATCTACCTGTCTCAGTTTGAGAAGGTCTTTTACTCAAATTGGAGGATGGAAGTATAATACTTCCATGATTGGAGACAGGGATTTGTCTCCAGTTGAGAGATTTTAGTCTCCTATTATTGGCAAAGCTCGGAGATGCTTTTTTATCTCTAACTGAGAAGATTCCTGCTGTACGAATGAGTGAAGAGATACAGAAAAATATGTCAATTACAAAACAAACGCGCATTGATAAAACAACTACTGTGTTGTTCACATGAAGCCGAGACTCTGTCTGTTCTCAAAACAGATGTCATTGTATACATGCTCTATGTACTGCACATGCATACCATGCATGCAGGCCTAGGCAAACAGCACGGTGAAGAAAACTAGGCCTAAGTGACTTGTGTGTACAGACAGCAACAGATTCTTCATGAGACACAGCTCTGCATTAGAAATGACTTACTGGTGTCAAACATCCGCGAAAATATGGGAGCTGGGCGGAAATTTGGAAAATGGTGGTAAACGGTAGCACTTCTGCACGTGCATAATCGACATTCAAATCGAGATTCAGTATGTCTCAAAATGAAACGCGAGCTACAGCAGCCAAGACACACGACATCTCCGATTGAGAACCCAACGTCTCAATACCATTGCAGAAATCGATCTCATCTCAAATTGAGATCAAGATTTCTTCTGTGACTCTATACGAGATGTCACTGCCGCGATACAATGAAAATTTTTCTCAAACTGAGACAGGCGTTACTCTACGCCTCATTTTGAGATGGCTTTTATCTCGTACTGAGATGATCTATTTTACTCAATGAACGGAAAGAATTGATGTTTATCNCGCCTCATTTTGAGATGGCTTTTATCTCGTACTGAGATGAGCTATTTTACTCAATAAACGGAAAGAATTGATGTTTACCTCAAAGTGATGCATATTGTGTCTCACAACTTGCAATAGATGAACATAGTTTCATAAGGAGGAGATGAACTCTCAGAATGAGACAAATAATTTACTCAAAACCGGTACTAGACGATATAAGTCTCAGTTCGAAACAATTATTTTTTTCTGTGAGGTAATTACGTACTATACGTAGCGTTCTGTGAAAGATACCTTATATGGCAAACGTTGTGGTTAGTTTGCGGTTTGAGGCCGAAAAACGCGAGCACTGAATTAGAAGTATTCTCCCCGCAGATTCAACCTTTATTAGGTTAGAAGTGACGCTAAAAAGTTACAGAAGCTTTTCTTTATCCGTCAAGAATAAACGGTGATTTTTGACTTTAGCCTGTTTTCAATAGAGTTGTTGTCTATTCGCAACTGTCGCAGTGCTCAAAAAGTCCCAGGAAATGTGGCAGCCCGCATTATGTAATGGGCAATGTCATGCGTGGTCAGGGTGGTTGTGCATGTTACACAATGACTTCAGCCACATTTACTCTGACATAATACTTTTTGAATCAAAGCAACAGTGTATTTTTACCTGAAGGTGTTGGCCTATTGTTGATTGTCAATCTGCGATGTGGGCCTACTGGAACACAATGTTAGCAATAACCAGATGAATCATGATATTTATCTGTCTTGGCTATATGTAATATAATATCGAACTCAATGCGGACATATCGCAAAGGTGTTCGGTGGATTTCTTCGAAGACAGCGGCGAGTTAGCACTTATTGGATCAAGACGAAGTAAGTAACGTAGGGCCTAGTGATCATGGCTTCTGTTCTTGCCCGAGTTTGACAATCTTGACCCCCTCAGCTTTCAAAACAGCAATGTCAAATAATGACAGTCATATAGCCTCTATGTAGATCGTTCGATTAAATGGTCTTTCAAGGGATACAAGGCCTAGAGTTCGACTAAAATGGTACATTTTTGGTATGATACAACATACCACACCACCACAGCAAGCGTTGTGTGTGTTCATCATTCTAGTCACGGATTGACGAATTCGGCGTGAAAAGCAACAGCCGAAATACCCTCGTTGTAGCCCTCAGATACAACAAGCGAGGCGTGAACGAGAGTCCTCGTATCGAATTAGACCTAAATCTAAACTTCACCTACATGTAGCCGTGGTTACACCTGTCTGAAAAAGCCCGGACTTTTTGAAGCCCGGATCTGAAATAAGCCCAGGCTTTTTGAGAATGTATGCGGCATGTATGGGTTTAAAAGCCCGGGCTTTGTTTAGACACGACGATTCACAGGTGTAAACGCAAAAAGCCCGGCAAACTTCATAAAGTGGTGATGGGGAGGACACCGATCCCCTTAAAGCAAATCGCTCGCGGGGTTTGTTGACATGTCCTCAATATCAAGCGCCGTTTTGAGAAAAAGGGGAAAGAAGGATTTTAGTTTAATGGGAAATGCATTAGACAGCCAAACTTCGGAGGCGTATTCTGCAAAATCTGCCGCTTCGAAATCAATGTGAATAATACAAAATGTACATTTTGACCGACTGAATTTGAAAATGTCATTAATCCATTTTAACAAATTTTTAATGGAACCTCGTCCCCAGGTGCACGTTCGCATATTTGCACAGGTTTTGCCTATGACTGGGGCACGGCCTTGCCTGGAGGCTAGATTCACTCTTTATGCGCGGTACCGTACCATCAAAAATCAAAACAAACCCCGCGTGCCATTTGCTTTCAAACCACCGTGTTCATTGAAAGCCCACATTTTGATCCAAAATAATGCTACACAGAGTGTCAAGCTCCTAGCCACAGTAGGGGAAGGTCCATGTAAAGGAAAAATTGACCCAGTTGAATCGTTCATTGGGAACTTCACATGAACAAGAACTGTTTAGCCTAGCCAGCATTATGAGAGAGTGTTTCTTTTCTCCGATACCTTTCTATGGAACGTTAAATACGTCGTGAAAGTTGTTTCAGATGAAAGTAGGCCTACGACAGTTCTTTGTAAGTCAGGTATTCATCACGCCTTTCATGGTTGATTCATATGAAATGAGGAAAAGGACCTGAGTATTTCTTTTATTAGTCTATTTTTGGTCTCCATTCTCAGGCTATAGCACCACCGTTTGATAAAAAAGCTTGCAGTGGGAAGATTGGTGCCTCGCAGTGTGAACACTAATATTCTGGGGGCGAAACCGGTCCGACACTCAGCTATCTGATCGAGACCGTGGCAACCTTTACAGATTCAAAGTGTTTACAGTCTTCAAAAGGCAAACTGTATTCTGATACTCTTTCCTTTAGGAAGCACGATTTGATTTCGTAGGTCGGAAAATATCTGAACCGACCATGCCAGACGATAAGAAGGAGCCATCCAAAGATGGCGATTCAGATGAAGAGGAGAACCCAGCAACGGCGAAAGATCGTTTTGGAGAACTCCTCTCCGACATCGATATGCATGGCGTGCCTCGCATCCAAATGGACCTACATATCGCAAAGAAGGCCATATGGGTTTTTGTCATGTTGATTCTGTTAGGTAAGATGTCGAGAAAATACAGATTATCTTAAGGGTTATGTAAAGTTACTCCAAATCTCGGAATTTTTGACGCAAAAAATCTGACTTCTGCACAAAAAGTTGGGAAAATAAGGCTCGGGGGCCCTTGGGAATCGTCATAAGAAGGTGCCCCGAGCCTTATTTTCTCAATTCAGTGTGCAGATAGTCAGATTTTTTGCGTCAAAAATTCGAGATTTCGAGTCACTTTTCATAACCCTTAATCTGACTTCTCTTTGGACAACACCTTGCTTACGTTTAAAGAGTAAGAATAACGTGTAAAATATGATCATCCACAAGGAACTCCTAGATTCGGATCCGCTGTATACGACGGCTCCATATCGAATCATATGTCCTCACCATCAGTAGAGTGGTACGCAGACCATGTCCCAAGACGAACAAGGTTTCTTACAGTCATTTTGTATATTTTCAGCTCTGGCGATTTGGCAGCTTTATTCTGTGACAGCCTACTTCTTCACCAGGCCAACGTCCACAACATTTGAGTACATCTACGGTCGGGAAAAAGAGTTCCCTGCTGTAACAATATGTAATTTGAATCCAATTCGAACTTCAAGGACAACCGATGTTCCTGCCGATTCAAAAGCCAGGACATTCTTTGATGCACAGAAATCGAAGGTTGGTTGCTACACATTTGTACCACCTAGGTCGAGGTATAGAGTTCTTCCTTCTGACCACTTTTAAGTTTAAAAACTTTGAAAGAGTGAAAGTACGGGATGATCTATAATACGCGAATCAACCACTTGGCCAGAGAAGTAGGCATATAGGGCTCCCACATGCCCGAAATGTTAATGGATGCAGAGATAATGAAATGCATGCAATTGTAGAAAGATGTGTACACTAAGCCCGTTTCTTACGGTCAAAATTCTGATCAAATTTTCTGTATAAGACTTTTGACAGTGTGAAATGGGCTTTCGTGTAACATGGGTCACACACTGCAAGATGGCGTCCCAGGCACTGAGCACGAGCAAAAAATGCATGGATGGAATGTGCATGGATGCATGCATGGAGCCAGTATGAGCTAGGTCATTAAGTTAGTACTTCTTACCTGATCCACGGGGCAAGGAAGTCCACTATGGGACTTGTAGTGGCCCCCTCTCATTTTTGAGGTGACGGTCTATATGGCTTTTGAACACATTTAATGATTCTGCCTCCAGTGCACTTCCAGGTAAAGAAGTGCACTTCATTTCTGATGATTCCTTTTCTAGACGACTGGTAATGTCGGTCCTAAACACAGTGGGACAGGCGACTTTTCTTGGGACAACATCAATTTTTCCGATCAAAGAACAGATTACGACACCCAAGTGGAATTCTTTGCGACTTTCATGAGCCTCTCAGATGGTGTGAAGAAGAACGTAGGCTACTCCATAAAGGAAATGATGCTTGACTGTGCCTTCGATGGAAAAACATGCTCTCCAAAGTAAGGAAAACGCTTTTACATCATGATATTATCATGATCATGATATTCTCAGTGACAGCATTGAAAACAGATAGAGGACCTAGACAAGAAGTAGGCCCTAAATCATAATCATCGATGCAACAGATAGGTATGTACATTTACATAGTTCTGTGCACTGGATGATGTCATCGGCCGACCAGATAGGGACCGATACACATTAATTTATAAGAGCAACCACTAACTTGGAACGGATTTCGTCGGCATGAACAGACACGCGAAATATTCAGAAACAATAAATCGGGAAAATGATTGTCAAAATGATGTTCAATTTGATTAAGAATTTGCCATTTTTCAGGAATTTCACAAGAAGTGTGCACCCACATTTTGGGAACTGCTTCACTTTCAACGTGCCAGATAGCACAGGTTATGTGGCAACCGTGAGCGCGTCTGGCCCGATTCATGGTAAGATACGATTTATACTCTTCGTCTTTGATTGTTCATAGAACCGATGTTGAACGACGGGACCCTCACTCCTTTTCTGCATTTCAGGTTTAAGTCTTACGCTACTCATAGATCAACTGGATTATTTCCCGACCATTTCCGAAGCGGCAGGGATCAAAGTGCTTGTCCATCACCAACAAAAGTACCCCTTCCCTGAAGATGCTGGCATGTTGGTCTCGCCTGGATCTGATACACAGATTGCCGTAAGGGAGGTGGGTTGGAACTTTATAGGCCTATTCGACAATATTTTGTGCAGTACACATGTATCTATCAAACGTGAGACTTAAAAAAGAATCACAAAGGGTCTACGATAAAGCTGCATAATGAAGTATATACATGTATAATGTATCTGAATTTTAAAACCGACTGATTTGGCAGACATACGGCATGATTTTGCAGAAGCGGAAAATGAAAGGTTACTTTGAAGTGTATTTCGAGCGCCTAATTTGTTTTCTCCGACTTTCAGACAATAATCTTGAAGGCAGCTTACCCTTACGGTGACTGTAAGAATTTTTCTGACGCAGAGGCGAAGATGCTGGATGCATATACCGAACAATTGACAGGAGTTAACTATACATCGCTTGTATGTATGCACGAGCGTAGGCCTAACAAGAAAGATTTGGAATACCGTGTATTTCGTGACATAGGCCCGTATTCTAGAAGCCTCCTTAGCTCAAAGGTCCACTTTAATCTTTTGTATTCTGCCCAGCAAACAATAGCTAAAGGTAAACCTTAGACTTAAGGAAGCTTCCAGAATACACAGGGAAAATGACGTACATCTGGCGGACGTATGGCGTATATACGGCATACGTCCGCCAGTCCTGGTTGCGTATATATACCGTATATAAAAGTAGCTAGATTCAATTCGTATGTACGTCGATATGTACGTGGGATATATGGCGTATATATTCCACACGTATATATGCGTATATATGGCGTATATATGCCGTACGTATGCCATACGTACGGCATATACTCGGCGGACATATTTTTCCGCATGTAAGCCATACGTACACCGGACGTCCAGAGGATGATCCATTGTACTATACGGCGGATATAAAAGTAGCTGTACGTCCGCCGTATGTACGTCATTTTGCCTGTGTACGGCCCAATGTCTTGCTTCACTCTTTCGAACAAGAAATACTGAATTTACTTTTAGTTTGGTGTGTGATGTAGACATGTTGATGCACATCTCAGCGCCTGATCGACTTGCGACAATATAATACTAGTAACCAAAGCAAACAGCTATAAGATACATGCCCGTATTCCAGAAGCCTCCTTAAATCTTAAATCCACTTTAACCTTTTGTATTTTGCCCTGCAAACAATAGCTAAAGGTAAACCTTAGAATAGAGCCCATACAGTCTATCCTCCGCCTAATAAACGTGATAGAGACACTCTTCCCAAGGCCTAAAGTATATTATCTAACATGGCAAGATAGGCTTTAGCCTTGAGGACTTTGAAGTCGAAGTCTACGCCTTGCAGAGTTCGTGTAACCCTCTTCTATCCAAAGGAAAATGAGGACAATCCATAATAATATAATATTCCAGTTACATATAAATGAACATTTTTTTCAGGGATGTGAGAGAACGTGTTTCCAGAAGGAAATTGTCAAAGGTTGCAGTTGTAAAAACCCCTTTTACGTGTACGAAGGTTCGGCTTTCGATGGAACGGATGTCCCGACGGCTAGCTTCTGCAAACTCCAAGAAAAAGAAACGAGTAAGTAACGCTCCAGTCTGCCGTTGCAGGCAATCAACTCATTAGTTTGTGTACCGGTATATAAACTGTGAACAGACTTTCAATGCGTTAAAGCAGGCTGCGTTGGGGGAATGAATGTCCACTACCATTAAACAGAAGGAGATTTAGAAATTCCCAAATCTTTCGTTATCACCTCATTTGACAAAAACTCACTTGGTTCGGAATTTTCGGTACATGTACTTTTGCCAAGGTAGCCACTGAGACGTTTTCCTTTATTATCAAAGGGCAGTGCATCAAAAAACTCGAGAAGAAGCTCCATGCTGGAACTCTAAACTGCAACAAGGACTGCCCGCCGTCATGCATGTGAGTATACACATGACTGTAACCAATCACTCAATTCTTCAATGAGGATTGAATAGAACTGATAGGGTAAAATTTGTTTCCAATAAATATCACTACCAGTTGTTGATCCATATCCGTATGGTGTTGCAATGAGTCTCTTCCTGAGGGTGGAACAACGTGAGAACGCTTTGATAAAAGAAAGAAGTCACAAGGATACATGTACATGATGAAATGATTATTTTCCAGTGATTATGCATATCCATCGACAGTGGCTTCTTCAGCATGGCCTGCATTGCAAAAAGAAGTGAGTCAAAACCGATATTGTACAATTCAATGCAACACAAGTGACTGCGGAGTCTTGCCGGACGATATGAAATTTGGTCTTGGCCAGTCCGGTGTAACATAGGCCTATACCATTGTTCCCCATCTGTGAGTGTTCCCCTCCTATTGTCTGACGGAATAAGCGGTGACTTGACAATAGAGGACACACAGAGGAACATGTCGATCTATTTTCCTGCGTTTCCCAAACAATAAAGGGACACACTCACCCACAGAAACAATGGCAGATATAACACTTCTCAGTGAAGAGACAAATCCATTAAAGATACGCTTTTTAACTGCATGATGAATGGAGCTGTTGTCGTCTTGCAGAAAGATGTTATCAACATGATAGCGTCGACGAACCCGCAGTTGAAAAAACAGATAGATGCATTGACAACCGATGCAGAAAAGAGATTGTATATGAGGTAGGTGATGATGAGCACGCGCGATATTGAAGTATATATATGTAAATGTAACTGGTAATCAAGATGCAGGTGTCAGACCAACGTCTTCACTTAGGCAACGGAGGAGGAGACTAATTCAGCTGAGCACACAGACGAATAAAAATATTCCACCGACCTCGCATCTGGAGTAGGACCAAGGAACCGGAGCAGGGATGGAGTGAAATGACGGATTGGGAATTTAAGGAAATGTGTTTAGGAAAGCCATACTTATACACGTATGTACAGTACCTGTGTGCACATGTATAGTTAAGTGGTTATCCTCTCTTTTTCAGACAACAGATTTTGAAAGTGAGCGTCTTCTACCAAGATATGAAGTACCAATATGTGGTGACGTCTTCCGCCTACACGGTAAGTAATGCTGGTGTGATGATGTACATGTACAAGAAAGCCAGGCACATCAGTAGAAAGGACATTGTAATATCACGGCGAAATGGCCCTTTTCTTTTTTTTCAGAGTGATTAAGTGTCCGCTTTCTTTTTTTTCAGAGTGATGAAATGATTTCGGATCTTGGTGGCACAGTTGAGTTGTACCTGGGTCTGTCTATTGTTACGGTGGTCGAAGTTGTCGAGTTCCTCATGGATCTTTGCTTCATCTGTTCACAGAAGAACAAAATGAGGAAGAAAAATAAGACGGCGCCAGAGAAAGCGTAAAGGACGGTCACCTTGTATGGGTCATAGGTCCATATACTATTGAAATCAAATGAATCTCTGTACCAACCGCCAGATGCCTTATTTTCGTGATGCCTTGAGGATTGACAATTTGGACAATACCCCTGCATTCACGTGTCGTCACTGTATTAAAATATTGTATATACATGTACATGTACAATGTACTTGCATTGCATTTTGCATGCCGCATTTTAGGTGTAAGGGGCGCACTTCAAGCACAATGTCCTCAAGATGTCCTCACATTATTCACAGAGTCGCATTTTCGCCGCATACGGTAGGTCCACTTCTACATGTAGGTTTTTGCCTTTCTACCGGTATCCCGGTACGCTTGTGTTGTGGCACGAGTAGGCCCTACCACCTCCCACGTCGTACTACATTCTCACATGGGGTGCAGAAACCCGGCGTGGATGATAAGACCACGATAGTGCGACATAACCCTTAGAAAGTGCAAAAATATGATAAAGGGTGTTTCACAAAAGCTGCACTCGGCAACAAAACACACACTGAACGCACCCCCACAAGTACAGTAGATCAAACTCATCACCGACATCCTTTTCCCCCCAAGGACTGCTACACTCACTGCTGTCTAATTCTAAGATCATGTCGTCGAGAAGAATTGTTATTTTGACAACTTTCTGGTGAGTCTTGTTTTTTTAAGTCCAGCCCGAACACATGACGGTACATACTTAGGCCTAGTAGCACCAAATAAGAGAATGGTTACTAATCGAAGTTTTCTAGCAGCTCACAATGCACGTTGGTGTTTGACATATTTTTAAGTAGTGTTGGCATAGTTCTTGTTTAATTGTTTATTCTTTTCGCCATATGAATTTTGATGTTGTTGTATGAGGGACACGATTCTTTCCATCCTGATAGCCATTTTTTGCCAAGGTTTAAGCAAGCTGAACATGGCCCTGTACAAATGCTGTACATACAATTTCATGTACATGCGGAATTATCTGTTAAAAAATAAAAAGGAAAATGAAATAATACGTCCGACTGGTTTCTTCAGCATACGTATGTTGTACGTACAGGGCTTTTCATATCAAAGAGAAGCCGTTCACATCCCCAATGACAAAGCTTAATAGCAGAAACAGATTTGTCCATGGACTCCGCCAGCAGGAAACTTTACATTACAATAACTGAGGAGAACCATGATTACCGAGGAGGTATCTCCCTACCATATAGCGATCTGAAGGAGGTGTCAGCCCCCAGGAAACTCTTTAACGCGAGTTGCCATTCTGACAGCTGCTGACAATCACCACGTCAAAATGCACGTATATAAATTCGTGGCGGGCTATAACAAGACAATATCGTACCTCGAGCGCAAAGGGAAAATGGCGCGGATTTCAAACTGGGTACTATTAAGGTACCTTATTTATACCCAGGATCGTCCTGGGTAACAAAAATGATTACTCAGAATACCCAGGGTAATATTGAGGTGTACCCAGGACGACATTAACCGATTCAGCGTGAGTGGACTAACTACGAACCCAGTTCAATTCTTCCTCAGCTCTCACTGGGCGTTAGCGATCTTCGTGCTGTCTTCATCAGTCAAGCAATTCGAAATCTTCTAGAGCCGCCCATCTGTTGCACCAGTAATGGCAACCGGAACTGATGAGCTGAACAACGAGGCGATTACAGTGTCATTGTCTTCGATTTTATGGTATTCAATACTGGCGTTGATTGGTGTGGAGACATTTTAGATTCGACATTGACACTAACTTCTGTTTACAAGAAGACTTCACTTCCGGCTCAGCTGTCATTTAATACGATCACCAAAGGTCACATCCATGACAGAACAAATCAGGAAATAATTCTGCCGGACATATCTGCAACCATTATGATATAGGATCATGACGTACACTCAATAGGTATCTGGAAGTCAGAGGGTTGGATCATCTCCCACATTCTTAAATCCTAAACGACTGGACGACCTATCAATCTGCACTTTTCCCGATAGATGTTATATTACCATCTCTAAATTGAGTCAATATCAAGATAGTCATACCAACATGCCTTTTGTTTTACGCGTTCTGTGTCCGGCAACATTACGCCTGAACGGCGATAATAAGGATCGCAGTACACAACATAAAACCTTGCTGCGATTCTTTTTCTTTGATTTTATCTAACATTGCGAGAACTGAGCTG
>NMRB01000655.1:153262-179127 GCA_002633025.1 Notospermus geniculatus | reverse complement strand
CAACCTCGTTCCCAGGGGTCGTTCGCTTTCTGACAATATGGCGGTCGCGTCACTAACCCCTGGCATCAGCTTTGGATTTAACGCACGTGATTGGTTGACGGGAAACCGTCAAATATATCCAAGAATATACCCAAAGAAATTTTCAAAATATTTTGGATCAAACCAGAAGGTTATCTATATCCAGGTTTGATGATTTTTTGTAAAAAGAATTTTAAAAAGCACTGGTTAGTATTTCAAATTGATTATTTTGACTCGTGCTGCCACCTATACTTAGTCCAAGATTCCTGGATTAGCAACCGAAGCTGATTCCAGGGGTTAGTGAGCGAGTGGTCCGAGGTTGTCTGAGCGAACTATACCCCTGGGGACGAGGTTGGTTCAAAGAAGTGTAGCCTGGGTCTACACTTCACATCATGATTCGCGCCTGATTCATTGCATTGTTTTCAGGGTACCGTTGTGGCATTGAAGCATATCAAACATCTGGATGAAGTTAAACTGACTACAGATCTGAAGGTGGAGTTGTCACAGGTATAGTATCCCGTAGGCTACAACATAAACTCCCACCGAACCGCTCCCCGTATACCAGCGTCCCGCAACTGCTTCGGACACGTGATTTTCAGAATATGGCCAATAGGTGTCACTAGTGCGAGTTAAAATTGGCACCAAACTCGCTAGTCAATCAGTGAGCCGCTTTCAGGACCATTTTAAGCTCTTATACGTCAGCTCGTACAATATTGTTACTCTTTCTTTTATATTTACAGCTTCATGACCTAATGTTCACGAACATTCTGAGGTTCGTCGGAGCCTGCATCGAGCCCGGAAAGGTCTACGTTGTGACAGAGTACTGCTCAAAAGGAAGCTTGCAGGTATGGGAATGACCCATTGCGTTTATCACACCGCGTCTACACGCCTTTTTCAATCACTACCTTCGTTTGAACATTGGGGAAAATATTTCAACCGTGATGGCCGAAATTTTACATCTTTCCTGATTGAAATCGTCGATGCAGTCAGAATGGTGTCACATGCAACTGAGCTCACCAAGGAATAGCTGTGTAAGCTTCACACGAAAAACAAAATTTCCTTTATATATGTAGGCTACATGTAGATGAGTTTGCATGCTCATCCGGAAGCTGCACTTTTTCAAAGGTGTCTTTATTACTCAATGCAGGACGTTCTCGAAAATGAAAACATCGATTTGGACTGGTCTTTCAAGCATTCACTTATCAAAGACATCCTTAAGGTAAGCAGAAAATATATTGTGGCCGATCAGAAAGAAACTTTGATATTGGGATTCATAAGACCGATATTTACCATTGGGGAAAGCAACAATCGATCGCTTTCAAACTTACAGGGAGACTTAATTCGACGGGGTATTACGAGCACTGTACTCAACAGGGAAATTTTTTATCCACAGGGCCTACAGTATTTACAACGATCAAAATTCAAATTTCACGGGAACTTGAAGAGTTCGAACTGTTTGGTAGACAACCGATTCAGCATCAAACTCGGTGACTTTGGCCCCGTTGAATGGCAACGTGTCCGAAACAGACCAGCAAAGGGTGAGTTAAGAAAATTGTCAGTGTTTCGCTGCTGTTAAGCCCCTTCTACAAATACAGTGTTCATGTACACGTCTTATATTGTTTCTTCCAGACCTTCTTTGGACAGCGCCAGAGTTATTGCGGAGGGAATGCCAGGAAAACCCACCATGTGACATCTATAGTTTCGCGATCGTACTACAGGAAATCATCGAGAGGAAGGGACCGTTCTATATGCATTACGATATCATACATTCCGGAGATACGGAGATGTGCTACAATGCGGAAGGTAAGCCATTGTAATTTAGACCCTTTACTTTCGATGTCTGGATCTTGGACTAGGAACAGTAAATTAAGATGATTATAATCCACATGTTCTCACACTTGACATTTCCAGAAATAATCCAGAAAGTTAAAGAGAAACGAGTACCCCCTTTCCGTCCAACCATCACTCCCGGTGAGTGCAGTGCTAAGTTGTCACAGTTGGTGACCAAATGCTGGAACGATGACGCCGAGATGCGCCCAAAGCTACAAGATGTGATAACGGAATTTGCTTTGATTCATGGAGCAAGGTACGCCAACACTCGTCATATCCGCACGTGTGATTTTGATGCGTTCGTTCTTTAGTATGAAAAATGACGTTGTCGTAAAGTTTACGTTTATCGTTTGATTTCTAAACCTCCCTAGTAGGAAGAAATTTGAGACCTAAAAAATCACCGTCGTTGCCTTTAAACGAAAAAAAGGACAGTCATGAATAAATGTTAATGCCTTTTCAGAGGAAAACTTAACATTATGGACAGCCTGATGCAGCGCATGGAGCAGTATGCCAACAAACTGGAGGACTTGGTGGAGGAGAGAACAGGCAAATACCTTGAAGAGAAGAAGAGAGTGGAGGAGCTGCTGCATCGTCTTCTTCCTCCGTACGTAGGTTGCCTGAAGTGGCTCCTTGATGCATTCAGGAATNGTGATAACGGAATTTGCTTTGATTCATGGAGCAAGGTACGCCAACACTCGTCATATCCGCACGTGTGATTTTGATGCGTTCGTTCTTTAGTATGAAAAATGACGTTGTCGTAAAGTTTACGTTTATCGTTTGATTTCTAAACCTCCCTAGTAGGAAGAAATCTGAGACCTAAATAATCACCGCCGTTGCCTTTAAACGAAGGAAAGGACAGTCATGAATAAATGTTAATGCCTTTTCAGAGGAAAACTGAACATTATGGACAGCCTGATGCAGCGCATGGAGCAGTATGCCAACAAACTGGAGGACTTGGTGGAGGAGAGAACAGGCAAATACCTTGAAGAGAAGAAAAGAGTGGAGGAGCTGCTGCATCGTCTTCTTCCTCCGTACGTAGGTTGCCTGAAGTGGCTCTTTGATGCATTCAGGAATTTTGGGTACACAGGTGTGACAGGAATCAACGTCCTACGAATGCAAGTCTGCCAAACAATAGCCCGCTATTGTACATGTAAGGTTATATTCGAATGGTCATGGTCTCTAGCCATATATTGTAATCCCTCGCTGAACAATAAGGCCGGACTTTGATTCCAGGGGGACTTTGGGCCGTATTCTAGAAGCTTCCTTAACTCTAAGGTTTACCTTTAGCTATTGTTTGCAGGGCAGAATACAAAAGCTTAAAGTGGACCTTAGAGGCTTCTAGAATACGGACCATTGATTCCTGTCACACCTGTATCTAACTCTGCTGTAAGAGTGACGCTGTGGAAACATCAGCGCTTGTCACCTCTAAATTCCGGGTTCGATTCCCGGTCGGACTCGCTCTTCATGACAGACAGGGCGACTCTCATTGATGACAGCGCGCGTTTTCTCCGGGCACTCCAGTTCCCCCTGCAATACATTGATTTAAGTACCGGTGTATGTTTCATTTTTCAGTGTGATAGCTCAACAGATCCAAGAGAAAGGACACGTTGATGCAGAGACATATGACTGCGTGACTATCTACTTCAGTGATATCGTGGGATTCACTAAACTTTCTTCCATGAGTACCCCCGTCCAAATCATTGACTTCCTCAACGACCTCTACACAATGTTCGATGGGATCATCTCTGGCTATGACGTTTACAAGGTGAAGAAATAGATTCTCTTGACAAGTAGATCTCTGTTCCGAGAAACTTTCCTGGCTCTTCCAAGTTTCGATACGTCTTACGATGCCAGAAGACAGTGGCCCTCCGCACGAAATTACGTGCGCCCTTCTTGATTTCAAGTTGCGTGTTCATAAATAGCATGCCACTGCTTCTCTCCAATAGGTTGAAACAATCGGCGATGCGTACATGGTAGTGTCAGGGCTACCACAGCGCAACGGAGACAATCATGTGGCAGAGATTAGTAAGATGTCCTTAAAACTGCTGGGATCGATCCAAAAGTTCACAATCCGACACCGTCCAGATTATAAACTCCAGTTACGAATTGGGTTACACTCAGGTAAGTGAAACGTAATGTTTCGTGGAGTTTCCCTAATACAAAGCCCCCGAAACGCCAACGCGAACGTCTATCCTTTTGTTCGGTGCTCGCTTCGAGGCATCGAACAATGGGTTTGGCGTTCGCGTTGGCGTTTCGGGGGCTTTGCGAAAACTCCCTATTATCACTCCGCTTCAACGTCACCTAAACCACGAAGAAGTCTTATCAATTGCAACAGTCAGCTAAAGCGTTAGTAGGCAAAACCGTGCTCTTACTGACGTTGCAAACACCCACGCATTTCGTCAGAAACGTTACTGCAAAATGCATTGCAGAATTATCAACGTTTTAGGTCCGTGCGCTGCCGGTGTCGTTGGCCTGACTATGCCGAGGTACTGCTTGTTTGGAGACACGGTCAATACTGCTTCAAGGATGGAAAGTAATGGAGAACGTGAGTATAGAACAAAAAGTCCAATTAATCAGGTGGTTGGGGAGACAATTCTTCATATCCATTTCGTACGCGGTATAGTAGCAGGCCTATACAGTGCCAAAAATCGGCCATTTGTACGGTATGTCTTATCATTGTCACTCATCTTATGTTTCAGCGCTGCGCATCCACATAAGCCCGAGCACTAACGACTTACTGACGAAATTGGGTAACTTCACCACTACTTTAAGGGGAACTTTGGATGTCAAGGTAAAGCAGCGTTAACTGTTCGGTGATGGCCCCTTCAATAAGACCATCAGATCCGCATTGGCACCTACTCTTACAGCAGAAACTGGTCGAAACTACTCTCTCTTTTCCGAGGATCTACACGCCGGGGACGGTAGTAGATACGGTGTTGTCTATGACCCCGCTCGACTGTTTGCATTGAACATGAAAATGTTCAGTGTAAAGGTTCAGAAAAAAATCCTAGATATTGACTATGTATAATATTTCCAGGGAAAAGGTGAAATGAAGACATACTGGTTAGAATCGGTCAATCAAGAATAGGAAAGAAGAAGTGTTATGTGTCACGGACAGTGTTGTGATTAACAGTTGTGGCTCGTTATTGGAGGACGTGATACATACAATTCAAGAGGCCGTCCATTTTATGCGTCATAGTTAGCGGTATAGATGAGAATGACTTAACTGGCATCAACTGTACAAGTGAATTTGAGTTCTGTATGGCTGTGCTGGCTTCGTTGTTGTAACAGTAACGTTTTCACCAACTTCGCATCAAGCTTTAAATTGGCGTTACTTAATATGTGATTCTGTAAACCTCCTTTACTTTTAATGTACCATGACATAGCCTTGTTAGGCATCAATAAAAATAACTGTGAATACTAGTACTGATGCGAGAAGCTGAGAGTTCTGTGTAATGTTTTTGCATGTTCTCCATCTTGAATGTTTCCCCTCCTACTGTCTGATGGAAGCTGCGAATGGAGGGGACACATACATGACATAGAGAAACGTGTCGATTTGTCTGCCCGCGCTTCCCCCCAAATAAGGAGTAAACTGACTTAAGGAAACATTGACAAATGTTACAACATGTGCTATCGCACTGCTATCAACAGATGCAAATTTGCACCAGCTTACACATACATTACGACTGACAGCTTCGCATTGAAATTCAGCGAATTCATAACTTTATGCTAGATCATTATCGTTGAGACAACACCTGGGCATGAAATCAACTGGTATGTGTCAGATACATAGTGCGGTACTTTGAAAAAAGCCAGGAATCCGGAACGACCCAGCTGTTGTGCAGTCGGACTCGGTCGGCCATTTCAAGTGAGGCTGGTCACTTACACTGCTCTAACGTCATATTACCCCTGGACTCTGATTGCAAGATGTAACAACATTTCAGCTCGAAACTTAGGATTACGAAGAGGAGCCGAACTTGTGGTAAGTCAAAATCCCGTGTATCCATCGCGCGGCTCTGTAGGCCTGGAGGAAGAAGTAAACCCGAGCTGGAAGGTCCTGGTACCAAAACCCGCGAGGGTGAGCTAAAATGTCGTTTGGACGTTCGCGACCAAAATTGAAATGATGACCGAAATGGAAGCTGGGAACAAAACAGACGATCCACTGACGTGGCTGATATCAGCAAGGCTTAGCGATTTCCGCCTGCAGTGCGACATTCGTACTCGACCAGAGTGGGCGGTTATGTTCGGTCGTTGTGGAGTGGCTTAATAAAAGTCGGTGCCGCTGAGATTTCTCCGTCGTTTGAAAAGGCCCTAGGATGAGACGAGGCTTTTCTTGCAGTAAGAGCCTCGGTGTGAAAACCAATTAAATTGCAGCAGTTCAAATAAATTGATCGGCGCAGTAACAACCAGTTCACACAAATCCATTCTCGGTCTGCCAGACTCATTGCACAGGATTGTACATGTCAACTTAGGTTGAATTTCCCCTTGCTTTTATAACGTTTCTATTTGTTAACATTGATTTTCCCCCCATTTGCTATTCACCAAACTGGGCTGTATGGAGGAAATCACCAGGCTTATTTTGACATGAAGACTATTTACACAAGGCTCTTCCTCTAGGCCTGTGCAAACCATGAGCTCACATTTATCGATAGGTGTGGACACGCTGTGACAGGAAGTGCTTCCTCTAATTAATATATCTGTAACCGACAACATCCTCAGATTGCTCGCACCCGAGGAACTGGTCTGATTCATGGGCCTTGGATCACAACACTGAATCTCACTACGAGGAAGAGGCAACCTCGAGGAAATAAGAAGACCTTGCTCATAAATCCGGTAATAATCATTCTCAAAAGTTGTTTCCATATGTTTTGAAGTCTCATAGAAAGTATCCGAGCTCATCCACCATTTTTTTCAACTTCATCGTCGAGAAATTTTTTTCATCATCCTACTAACACACTGGCCCGTATTTTAGAATGGTCCTCAACGTAAAGCGTAAAGGAGTTCCTCAAATTTAAGGAACTCCTTTACGTTGAGGACCATTCTAAAATACGGGCCACTGTGACACTGTGATATATCAAGACCTACAGTCAGTCCGCCATCAGGCAAAGCTCCTCCGAGTGGAGACAGAAGGCGTAGCGATATATGAACCCTTGGTGGTTCAAGATGGAGATACGTGGACAGGGCCGTCAGCGTGTAAAGCAAGACCAAAACGTTTTAGGGCAGTCGTAGTAATCTATTGATATTTCATATGTATAGGTATTGACATGGATTGCATAGCAAACCAGCTGAAAATGCCGAGGATAAAGGTTTCATGTTGGAGGCGTGGTAGCCTTTGGATTCGTGTGCCGGGGAGATGAGGCTGTTGTGTACTCAGTTGTTCCAAAGCATTGTTTGCTTATGAGGAACATCACACCACAACGATTAGGCCTACGTACGTTCTTTTCATGTTCTACAGGCTCCTCTGGCTGTTACACATACAAAACATGTGTACCAGCGAAGTAAGTCCTATGGGAGTGGACGTCCACAATACCAAGCCCATTCGCTGTCAACCGTTATTGGTCAGGGTTAGCCACATAATCTTTCACAAAGGCCTATCCCTAGGACAATAGCATCCGGTCTTTGATTTCAGGGGGATTTCCTCAGTACAAAATGAATGATTGTGCGGGCGCTGCGGTGCAAACATTTTGAAATTGACAATAGTGACGTCGTCTGAGTGCTGAGAGCTGGCTGTGAATACACGCAGGCTTACATTCGTGGACCCAGTGGTGAAAGAGGAGCGCGTGTTGAGTTGTATTCACGTCATTTCATTCGTTAATTATTACCCAGAAGAGGGGACAGAGCGAGTGTCTATCTCGCGGACATCACCTCAGAACGTACAGTCTCCGATCAAGGTTTGTTCCGACAAACCTCGGCCTGCACGAATCGTAACAGACTTTTTTATTTCTCTTGCAGGTAACGGCAATGGCTTACCGTTCTCACGGACCTGCCATCTAACCAATCAAACGAATGAATGCTAACATGACAACACCTGGGTCGTCGTCCCCTCCCGGGCCTTCCGGAATGCATCACATGCACATGCAAATGCACATGGATTCAGGAATGGCTGTAAGTCCGTTAGTAATGCCCTGCTTTTCATGTAGGATTACTTCCATTGGCCTTCACAACTCAAAGGAACTGATTCAAACTGTTCATGTCACCAATCAAGATACTGAGCCTGTGCACGCAGTGGGCAGGGTCTTGTCCTGGCCCAAGTGCCGACGCTGGCCGTTGAGGTCAGCGCAGAGCAAACTGCCGACGAAACTGGACAGGAATCTAAGTCCCCCAGGAATTTTCGGGGTCGTTTTTGGGTTCAACTAGGGAACCCAATGTAACCAGACATTGCATTCGTAGGAAGACGATTCCTTTTAGACCCGCCCTAAATTACTGGCTTTCCTCCGAAGTATCTTTCACACACGCATTCCCTTCGTTTGCAGATGTACTTCCACGCTGGAACCAAGGAATACATTCTGTTGAAGCAGTTGCGAGTGGAGAATGCCGGTGGCATGGCCCTCGCCTGCTCTTTCGTCCTCATCCTTGGCATCTGCTTTGAAGGATTGAAGACACTGCGAATGCATATATGTCGGAAATACTCTGCCGATCGTAGGCAACAAATATCGGAAGAGAAGAGCAAGCCAGTCACAGCGCCTTCGGAGAAAGATCCTGTGTTACCGAAAGAGTCCAAAGAAAAGGGGACATTTACGTAAGCTGAAGAGTTCGGTCATGGTTAATACAACATCGCTGTTGTGTTTGCGATCGACTCAATTTAAATTTTTCAGTCACGTCAACACAGCATCTACTGTTCAATGTTTGTGTGTGTCAATGTTCTCAGCTAGTACAATGTATGTATACATAAATTATTTCAAAGTTCGCAAAGATTTACCGCTCGTCGCCAGTACTTGTATTTGTCGGGGTATGTGTCTGCCTGTTTATCGCATACTTTCAATTTCATTTCAGTATCAACATGTGCAACGGGATCCATATACTTCAGTGTTTCCTTCACGTACTACAACTGTTCATCGGCTACTGCTTAATGCTAATCTTCATGACGTACAACGTATGGCTGTGCATCTCTGTCCTAATAGGCGCTGGTATTGGATACCTTTTCTTCGGATGTCACAGGCATAATCTACTCGAGGATTCGAGCCACTGTTGATGCAGCTCTTGGGACAAAATCAAAGTGCATGTGTACCATCAATGATAGGCGACATTGCGAGAGTGGCCTTTTATCTGATCTCTTTGCCGCATTGCCTTGGCCTACTACTTGGATCACGGTGCGAAATGTGCTTCAGGCATGCACATTTCTGCTGACGGGATAGGCCTACTTGCCCTTGGGCCACGTATATGTATATTCATCCCGGACGCCGGACAGTCATCAGAATGATGGACAAGCACCACTGCAGAAGCACTTCGTCATCTGTGATTTTGAAAATAGCCGATTTATTTGTACAGTGTATACATGTATTTCTAGAGTAACTTCCATAATACTACCACTAGCCACACGTCCTCTTTCGCTTCTTTATTTTTCTGCAATAGGGTCAATATACGTCGAAAAAGCATTAGAGGGGCTTACTGAGCTGATTTGATAGTTATATCTCGTGCTTTTCATGAAGAATCATTCCGAGATCGAATATTCGGTAATTTTGCAGTTACACGATGCGCATCAGATGGCGTGGCAGGAGTATGCGTGCATTGGGTACAGAAGCTCTGCTGTTCTGACAGCGTTTTGCTTGTGTATATTATATACACACAGCATTCCTGCCGGCAACAATACACCAAGGGATCAATTCTTCAATTCTGAAGCTACTACCTCTGGTAGCTTATGGTATTTCGAGAGAAAAATACAATCTGACAACAATGACATGACGCTGGGGATAGACAGCGGTCAAGGCATGGGAGTCGGCGTATTTCCATGGTCTAGGACACGCCCAAGCTTATTGGTGAATTCTTAGGCCTGAAACAATACGTGCGATTTAATCCTCTTATCCAAATCAGGGACCTTATCCACGAAGCTCACGTTGAGTGGGCCCTATCCATTTGGGGGAACCTATTGTTCACTCATAGTCGGACAAAAGATCTGCGTGCATTGTTACGGACTTTGTGAATAAGGTCCCAGACCCCATTACATGTATTAGTCTAATAGTGATACTTATCTTTTGTGTTGAACAAAGGATAAGTGGCACACTTAGACTTATACTTAAGTAGTTTTATGAATATGGGTCCAGGGGCCGTATGCATAAAACATCTTAAGTGTAAAATCTTTTGTTTGGAACAATAGTTTAAGGGAAATTTTACACTTAAGATACGGCCCCAGTTCTCTAAACAGTTGCTTATGTTTGCAGTAACTTGGCAACGAGTGATTTGTTTCTGATTCAATTGTTCAATTTGAGATATGTTCAGCCCACAGTATGCATATGGCTTTATATGTCTGGACACAGAAGTCTGGATGTCAGGCAGCTCGTCACCACATATTGGAGCTCCGATGTTGGAAATGTGCAGCAACGAGGCCCCTGATTTGATCAAAGGAATCTTGGGAACATTTGGACTTGACTTCCTCAACAAGAGCTAGTTTCCCCCAATAAAACTTAGGAACAAGTCGATTGCCGAGTTTTTTAAGGGAAATGATATTTTCCATTTTCCACGAAAATACAATATGGTAGTAAGGTAGGCTACGCTCAAGTTTTTTTTCTCTCTAAAGCACGCAATGGCCTCAGGGCGATGATGACGCTCCCGGTATATTTTGCAACACGAATAAATCTTAATGCTAGTATTTCTGCACGTCTGACATTAGCACCTCTTACGAGATTACACCATGTGGCCATTAGGGATGAAAGAATCTTTTTCGTCACCTTTCAATCTGACGACAGCAGTACAGGATTCTTACATATTAAATATGACGTTATCAACTGTGTTGTCGTTGTTGTTTTTACCCACAGCCTGCCCCATAAAAACTGTTCTCAGTGACTGGCTGTTTTTTCTTGATAAAATACAGTACCTATTATTCGTCTAAGAAGATTGAAGTGATGTACTTTTCTAAGATATGAAAATATCAAGAGTAAGAATCGACGTCTTTGCTGATGGTTTTAAGTAAACCAGCTTCTGTTTCGAATTGGTATCACATTTGGTTTGTTTTTTATGTCGCTTCGTAAGTCGCGGCTGGTAATGTGGTCGTGACAAGTACAGAGAACTGAAAGACAGCTCAAAGCCACTGTAGAGGTACTATTGAACATTGTAGAAACAGATAATTAGTCATATTTTATCGATCATGTCAGAACATAAATCGCCATCGGTTATCGGCGTGAAGAAATCAATTTTTCTCCACGTTGCCACTGATGCCGACCTTTTCAGAGAAAAGTCTCAAGGGCAAAACACTGTCAAGAACATAATGCATTTCCTCAACAGTTCTTCTCAGCAAAAAAGCTGTTGCTTAAACAATTCCATTGATAACATGTTCTGCTTGTTGCTTTTTCCAGGCTTGCCTCCAACATCTTCTATCAAAGGGAAAAATCCTCAAACCATTTAGGTCTGGGCTTGTTCTATGTACTCTAGTACACGTTGCAATACTGGATCAAAGAAAATTAAAAGAAGTGGTAACAATAGATTG
Source organism: Notospermus geniculatus (assembly GCA_002633025.1). NCBI lineage: Eukaryota > Metazoa > Nemertea > Pilidiophora > Heteronemertea > Lineidae > Notospermus > Notospermus geniculatus. Next base: position 167,639 of record NMRB01000655.1, on the reverse strand, counting down.
GTGTGTTTACATCATCATCAAAGACAAGGAACATAAGGAAGGACATGACTTTGTCTACATAACAAACGGCGGATTAACAATCATGTTTAATGGAGACGAGATGAATGCACTATTGAACACTTACTTTGTATACAGATATTACTACTAAGAAAAAATCAGGATTATGGACAGCGACAGGAAATTCTCTTCCTTGATGTACTCAATAAATAGGGGTCGGGACAGTCCTTGGAAAAAAACATGTAACAATGTCCTCCACACACTGTCCATAAAAACATTGCAACATCAGCAAACAATTACACATGTTATGTATGTCGTGAAAATTATTTGATTCCTCACGACAGATTGATGAGCTTGCTTAACAATTTGCCATAAAAGACAAAAAGTCATGATTTCAAACTTCGGTTTCCAAGTCCAATTGATCCCTTTTTTCTTTCTTCTTCCTCATCCCAACATGAGCTGGCTCCTTTTTCTGGCGTTTTGGTGGCTTGAATTGCTGATGAGTAGGGCCTGCTACACTTTGATTACCAGAAAAAACCCACTTCACAGCAGGCTGGAAATGAACTTATTTTGGATGATATTATGTCTTCGAGGAGCGCAGTAGTCCCCACGCAGCTGACCTGGGCATGATATATAATGAGCAGGCTTGCGGCGAAGACGAGGTCTGACATATCTATTTCCTTGCTCAGGTGTTCATCTCTTCCCGTATCGATCGACTATCGCGTCTCCATGATGTTTACATTCGAAGCATACCAAGTGATCGTTCATTCTTCTGCAGCCGTTTGATTCTGAGAGAAATCCGTGCTTTCATGGCAGTTCGAAGAAGAAATATCTAATCGGTTAGTAAACATGAATGGAAAATTCAATCCCCAGACAGCTGCCTATCGATTTGAGGAGATGCCATTAGCGTGGAGATTGGTGAAATGATGAACTCGATTGGTTGTCATTCTGTGACGTCAATTGTGCAACAGGTGGTCCATGTGTACAGCCGGTCTATATTGAAATTTTCTGTTTCCATATGGCATGTGCATAGAGTTACTAAATTCTTTCGAATCGCCTGAAGCTTGATTTGCAAGCAAGTGTTATTGTCTGGAAGCGATATCGCCAACCCTGATCCCCGCAGGTAATGACAACAGCTGTTTTGAAGGGGACAATATGGTCAGAGTGAGCCACCTCTAAAGGTAAGTCGTTACTCACTATTTCGGTATCGGGACTGGTGCTTTCTGCGCTTGTCAATTTCCATGAAACAGCATTGGCCTGAGCATATCGATTTGTGATTCTAAATCAGGATGGTCTAAATATAGATATAGTGTATAGGCCTAGATGAAATAGGCTGCGTGGCGTCTCGTCGCCAAAGGATTAGCAAACTGCCCACCTATGCAGTAAGAGTACAGACACAAAGGGATTTCTTAGGCCTAGATCTACTTCTACGGACCAAAAGCAATAGGCTACTACGCATGTCTCATCCCAAGGGATCACGCAACTCACAATTTATGCAGTAAAAGTACAGATACAAAGAACTTTTTTCACATTTCATCCATTGTTTTTAAGACATCGTGATTCCTTTACTTCACTCCATTAAGTTAAAATACTGGTTTGTTGGCAAAAATAATATTTTCTTTACGAACCCCGGGCTCCGCCCTGTTTTCTCTTCCACAAACGAGGCCAACACTAACAAGTGTTTTCACGCCAGCGCCACGGCCATTCCATTTATGGAGTCTTTGGTTGTACAAAAGGGACAGAGTGACCCACGGGACAACTGTCAGAATAGCTGTGTCTATGTCACCACCTCTATGTATTGTGTGGGCAAAATGGGCCCATGACTGATATGACTGTTCAAGCCCTTTTGTATTAGCCAAGTCAGTGAATGAATACAATAGACCACTTTGGCTGTTCTGTTTATTGTGGGATCACTCTGTGCTGGATTATACCTTTAAAGTTTCCAGCCACTTTCATTGTTATTCCATGCAAAATACGTCTACTTCACTATAGAACGTCAATATTGAGCGAGTACCAGTGATTATTACGCTGGCCTGGAGGTTTGATCCTCTCATTAAATCTAATGAACATACCCAAGGCGATCGTGCCATGATTCTCTGTGGTTGGAAAACACTTGTGCTATTGTGATGTTATTCGATATACACGATTTTCAGGTTACTATACATGTAGTTCATGTTGTTTTACAGAAATGATTTCCATCAAACGAGTGGTTTAACTCAGATCTTCGTGGCTTGGCTATTAATCACAGTTTTCACCATATTTTATTTCCCAGTATACAGCATCCATTTTTTGTAACGAGTTTAGCATGATTTTTGTTTTGGTCTCAATGCCATTTCGTTGCACGAAGGCTATACCGTTCTCGTGTCTGCATTCTCCTCGACGAGATAACGATGTATTCATGTAGATACTCCCTACAGGCGACACGAATACGACATCGCATGTAAATCTGATTTTCCAGTGTAGATACTTTTAATAATAAAGAACATTTCGCAGGTAAGCCCATCTGATCTCCTGGGAGGAGATAAGGCTTTCAGTGGAGGATTGATCAATCGCTTTGCCCAGTGACCCACTGCCAGTAATGCCAGCTGGTGACAATCGATAACCACTACTTCAGGAATAAAATATATGCTAGTGAGTTACAACATGATTGATAGTTAAATTGTAGAATCGAAAAAGAATCTAGAAACAAAAATATTTGCCCTCCCATAGACAAGAGAAATCACTGCACGTACACTAGTCTCCCCTTTATGAGATGATTACCGGTACCTGTGTTACATAAATTGCCAATTCACAAAGACATTATTCGAAAATAGAAATTTCAACGAGAAGAAAATTGGCATCAACGACTAGAATGTTGCATTGTCGTGGATCTGATCGTAAATGGACGTAATTTTCGATCCCTTGTGAAATAATACCAACAATTCTCTCGCATCAAGTTTACACTATGCGTTCATCAAATTCTATGTTATCATGCCTTGCCATTGCCGAAGTAAGTGATGGTTACAAAATGAGGAATGTATGGGCGCCTCTTGTTATAACAGCCATAGCAGACTTGCGCAAATCATTCGAAACCCGTAATTTTAGACGAAAAAGTGGCTGACTTGAGCACCACACCAAGAAGCTCACTGCGACAACAACAGTCAACTGTGACCCCTTATGGACCATTTTTTTGATGTGGCGATACAGATCTTCGGAGGTACTCGGCTGCATTCGGACGGCCATCGTACTCTACCTCGCCCGTATAAAGGAGCCTCGGCGTAGTAATCATCTTTGAAATCGAAAGATAATTCAGTGATTCGCCACAAGTGGGTGAATCATCTGTGAACATCTTCCACACTTGATATAGTGCAGACCAATGCTGATACTTTTCACGTTTTATGGGTTCTTTGCACATTATATCGGTGGGATGATTTTATTTATCGTAGATTTAAAGTTATTAAGTGGATTTAGGCAAATTTTTACTAACGTTAGGTAGCAAATCAAATCAAAACATCAAATCCGGAAGTAAACAAACGCACGTGGATTAGGAAGTAGTTCCCGGAGCAATATGGCGCTGTCCGATATACATCAGAGTTACGATGCGCGTGCAGATCGTTCTCTGACGTTCTGATTGGATACAGATCCAAAACAAAGATTAGCGACATCCCTCGCCAGACGTGACGATTTGTAACCTTTCATCAGGATAATAAGCTGGTGACCGTTCCGCTGTAACAACAAGTCGATAACGAGATCAGACTTGCAAATCTGTGAGTCCCACCTGGACAAATCCTCATGTCGGTATCGTCTGTCTTAGCAACCAAGTGCTACAGCTGAACGTCGCCGTGTACATGTAAGCCGGGCCTAGTTATGCTGTATCAGATCCAGCTAATCGTACGGAAAATGATATTACTCTCCATTGTTATTGGTGGGACGTTTGGCAGAATCGGTTGAAATACAAAGGTGCCCACAGGTCGACATTGCGTCTTGAAGCAACTCGCGGCAACTGGCTTTCCGGCGATGGAAGCAACACGGAGTGACTGATCAGTTGCCGATTTTGTCGACCTGATGAGCACGCTTGCGTCTCCGAGCAACTGCCGGATCCGCTAGTTGAGCGTGTTGTTGGTAACTGCCAGTTGCTCCGAGTTCCTCTCAATCGCTGAAATGTCGACCTGCGCGTGGTGGTTTTTTATCTGCGACGGATCCGTCGAGTTGCTTCAAGACGCAATCATTGTCATCGCCCGCACCATTCCTCTGGTTGTCTTTGAGAACTTATCATCAAACGCTCAGCGATAACCTGAATATCACGAAGTACCCTTTCGGTACCGATCTAAGTTTCATTTCCACTTCATTACATTTTTATTCACGTGACCACGTGAATAAAGAGAAAGGAGGACGTGTCTTTTGCATAGACAACATCTCTATGATTAGCGAAAGGATAGACCAGACTTGCATCTAGAAATGCATTCAACCAGAATATACTAAAGTAACACAGATACATGTATTTCTGATACAACCAAAGCTTCGTATCCATTCTATTCTCCATATACCGTTTCAACTTTCCAAACGTCAACACCTGCATTAGAAGGAGATTGATAAAAGATTTAATGAGACGTCCATCCTTACCGACAAAGAGAATATTAATGGCTTGATATTTACATGTCTTACTTCGTACCTATCGTTAGTGGTAGTAGGCTGTTAAAGCAAATGGCTCGCGGGGTTTGTTGTGGCGCCATGACAGTTGGTCCTCGATATCAAGCAGCATTTTGAGAAAAAGGCAAAAGAAGGATTTTAGTTTAATGGGAAATGCATTAGACAGCCAAACTTCGGAGGCGCATTCTGCAAAATCTGCCGCTTCAAAATCAATGGGAATAGTACAAAATGTACATCTTGACCTACTGAATTTGAAAACGTCATTAACCCATTTTAACAAATTTTTACTGGAACCTCGTCCCCAGTGTTTACATTCGCATATTTGCACAGGTGTTGCATATGCCTGGGGCACGGCTTTGCCTGGAGGCTAGATTCACTCTCTATGGAAGGTACCACCAAAAATGTAAACAAACCCCGCGAGCCATTCGCTTTTTAACCTTCAATGAATATTGAAGTATAGCCTTCTCCTAGTCGGTATACTGAACACAGTCATGACAGTTGTATTATAGCAACAGAGCTAGGGTACATGTAATGGTGATACTAAGGTTGTCAGCATCACCCTAATTACTATTTACGGGTATACGTACAATGCACATGACGAATGTCGGCAAGTAACTACATGTAAAATGAACAAGAATAAATAGTCCCCCTCCATAAAGGAACGCCTTTTTCATTCAATTGACGATTTCACATAGCTAGATGATGACGGTTCAGTGTCCTCATTCCGAATTTCAGACGGACAGCGGGATGGATTGTTTTAAACCACTCGTCACGTATTGTCGCCTATCTCATCAAGATGAGTTTCGCTGTAGATTCCGGATGTAGCAATATCCTGAATAGGGTTGATCCGGTCCTTACGTAAATAACCGTTACCATCATGGTTGCTTTGGCTCTGGAGATAATCTTGCTGAGTTATGATCTCCTGAGTTAGTAAGACTAGAGAGTCTAATTAATTAGTTTCGTCAGGCTAAACCCATCTGTATGACAGACACGTAGTAAATTCAAATAAATCAAATGACCTTTTTTAATGAAATGTTCTTCGACTGGAATATATATTGAGATATTGATAAATACTGTATGTCTGTACGAGTCGACACTACCGTGTGACAGCTTTCGGGTTCAGCATTCATCTTTCTCGCGCGAGAGAGACCTGCTCTGAAATTTTTGCACGTTTCTCAATGCAAATTGCCTTTTTTGATAATTTGGTACATGTACATGTACATGTACCACCAAAAGGTGTATGTACTCTGCATAATATTACATTCCAGCAGGCTCAACTGGATTCTAAAGAAGCGTCAAAGAGGCATTCCTCTTTAACCTCAAGGCTGTACAGGTGTTGTCATCCGTAAAATCACCTAAACCTGCAGTTTCGGCGTGATATTTTCAAGGAGCTCTTAATAACATAGCAAGGATGCAGAGGGAATTTCAACGAAAAACGTGACTTAGCTTCACTGTCACGATCGCANATATCCTTTGTCATATGAGCTATTTTGACTATCATCCATTATCTGGTCTCTGAAGTCCAAACACCATGATGCGGAATAATTTTTCAAACGTACACATCTATGCTATTTCTTGCCCTTCGAGCATACACGGTGAGAACATCACAGTAAGGTCGACAAAAGTGGAGGGAAGCTGCGCCAGAGTTGCTGTTAAGCATTAACCCACTCTACAGTGAGTGACTGATGGGCGCACAGGATCCCGATTCAAGTATTTTTCAGAGCAAGAAACTGACTACAGCTGAATGGATAAACACGATGTTTTCACATCACCATACCTCGTTCTAGGAATTCAGATGACCGGCTTTATCAGAAGGTTCCATGGTACCCTCTAATGTGGAGGCGAGTTCTGAAGTGGTTTTTGTGTAGTAATAATTTGATGCCTGTTTACTGCTCATTGTTGAAGAGGAGGGAGTCGTATTGACCAAATATCGCGTTGAAATGTCACATAGAGAAATGTTTCTGAGGTATTAGATCGACGTAATACCAGTAGAAATTCATCAATTCACTCCCATGTGATTCTTTTATCAAACAGTTATACCTGATAGTCTGGTGTCGTATACATCTGGGCGAATTAAAACTTTTTTTCTGCAAGTGGGCGTTAATATGATAGTCCCCCCATGGTGCCTTTTCTGCCACTAGATTTGACAAGTACGTACGGATATAATGACAACTACGTACGAAATAAACTGCGAATTACTGCTATGGCAGCATTTGAAGCTGGGCCATTCGTCAAGAGAATAGATTGAGGCATCAAAAATATGCTTTCGCCAATGATTCTCTTCACCTACGCGTTTCTGTAAATCTTTGCATTTGCCGGGAGCCAAATATATATTTTTCGTAATATAACACATTGGAAAGTTCGAATAATGTCACTTCCGTCCTAGAAAGAAGCACACGAACATTTCACAGATCTGTAGACTTTGGCTAAGCTGAATCCGTTGCGAATTCGCGATCATTTTTTTCATTTTCAACCTACGTTTATCAGCCAGAAATCGGAGACCTTGGTCACAAAAGACACCTTTGCCATCGTTTGAAGTCATTGATACAGGGATGACTCACTTTTATGGTGAGCGCAACGAATTTGAACTACTCGCAACCCACGCATGACAGGTTCGGAGAAGGGGGTCCAAAGATCCTTACCTCTCTAAGAGGGCTAGGAACTCCTGTTAACCTCAGGATGTGAAAAGTACGAAATCCCACCCGGGGTCATCCGCAGTGATATTACATTAGAAAGTTGATACAGCCTTTCAACGACATATTTTGAGGTTTCTAATTCGGTCAGTCCTCAGCTGTTAACACAATTACTCCCCGTCTGATATCCATCCTTTCTGTAATCCGACATCCGTCCCCAGCCTCATCTCATACACACACCGGTGGCAATTTACTTGATTAGTTGTTGTCATCAAGGGGTATCGTTTGCCACGCCCGGTGTCTTACCTCTCGTCAGCTAGAGTTGACATCTTTGGTGACTTTGACATCTGAAACAAGACGCGTCAACCTTGGCCTCGTTTGACTTGTCCCTTCTGCGGTTCGACAAAGGCTTTCGTGCGCTCTGTAGGTGACAACATACGTCACTGAGACACACTGTCATCATTAGCAAATCAAATACTTTTGGAATAGGTCCGCTAGCCGGATGGGTTCCGTTCTCCTGACGGTTGGCAGCCATCACAAGCCACCATTTAAATCGAACAGTTTCCTTTGACGTCCGGAAATTGTGGCCAATTCAGCAAGTCACTGAATTTAATGACGTGCTGGACGGAATCATGAGTTCCAGTGGGACAAGCAATTTTCAAATGGGTGAATCGTCTCTCTCTTGGTAAAAATGGCGGCGGGTTGTTGGTAACGGCACCATCCTCTTGAAGATTGCAAGCTTTTTGGACACAAACCAAGCACACCGTCTGGGTTGAGAATACTGTAGGTCATGGTTCTTTCTACCCCTTGATTGACAATGCCACGTAATGAAGTATCATGTGTTAAATACCACGTACATATAATTTTACAATCTATGGATAATTGTTACTGTTGAGTCACTTTCATGCCCGGGTCATTGGCTAAAGGTACCTGATTACCCAACAACACGCGCCCTATGAATGTCCATTACCCCTAGAGAGTGTTGATTGTTCGTCAATTCATAGAAGAGAAGGTGTCTATCTGCTGACGTGGGAGGAGAAATCTAAGGGCCATCGGAGATACCGTCCTGGTATCGTCATCGTTAGTGCCGAGGGGAACCAATTAGGGAGCTTAGTAATCAGTATCGAGGTATAAATATCCGCGGTTTCCGATATTTGGTAATACATGCAAGTTGCTCAGATTGTCGAACTTGGAGAAGTACTCATTATCATACGAAGTAAACAGCTACTACTACCAGCACCGTTGCTGTCCCTTCACACCGTGTGCGTGGGATGACAGCGGATTAGGTTGCTGATTTGTATTTCTTCTTAGTAATTACCACCAGCGATGCAATTTATTTACTTCAGCAGGCGATTAACATTAAGCTTAGCTCCTGCCTTGACACATTGACCTGACATAGCTGACAATATCATCACGGCCCGGATTTGGATTTCATCACCAACATTTCATCATGTCAGTGACCAAGTACATGGAAGAAAATGTTGAACAGCGTGGACCACAACAACAAACTCCCCTAAACTCCCCCCCCCCCCCATCTCATCCAGCTTTTCGATCAATAACTGAATAAGACTTTTGACATAAGTTACTGAGGTCTGCCCAGCTGTTCCATAAAAAAAGGAATCGTCAGTAATTCCTGGTGTAAAGTCACGAAGATATTGTCGACGGGCAAGATACGATCATAAGACTAGCGAGATATTCAAAATTGTTCGCGATCTATGGATTACGAATTGGCGAGTGTCATTTCGAGTAAACACGAAACGGGGGATTGGTGGTGGATGTTAAAATTGCACAACTTCGTTTGAGAAAAAAAACATCTGTTCAGGGAAGTGCTCATTTTTTTAGCCAAAACAAATTGACGAAAAGGGAGGTGTGGGTGCTGTAAACTTCTTCACCAGAATGTTTTGTCTTTGTTGTAAAAGTCTTGTTATGTTTGCAAAATGAGGAGGTGGAATAATCTTCAGTCGTCACATCGCTGCGGGTTACTGCGTGTTGGCATTGACGTCTTTTACGACATAAACAAGTTCCCTCCGTTCCTATACACACTACAGTTTTGCCCCTAGAATAATGTGCACCACTGGAACTATACTCATTGTTTACTCGGTTGTTCATCACATTTTCTCGACATTTTTGTCCATGCCTTTCTTTCAATTATTATTCCTCTTATCTCGAATCAACAGTCGTCCAACAACACGAACAACGACAACCAGGCAGAAAGGTTATTGTACGACGCGGGGTGTTCTTGACGTGCGAACCAACCGTTTTCTTGGAAAAACATGATATGTTTGATGTTAAGGCTTCTTAAATTAGCTGAAACTTTACAGGACAACTTATCGCCATGCACATGTATGTTTTCATAAAAGTCGGTATGCTTAAGGGTCTCTTATCCTCAATAAAGGAATATGATACAGTGCCACTGAAGCATTGGATGTGTCGTTACAGCCGCGCATGTATATTTTCCGATAACAAAATATTATCTTTCAAAGGATACAATGTTCCGGTGCCGTCGGCTTGGCTGTACATCTACTGATTCATAATGCATTTCCGTAGGTTGTATGTATCAAACATCATAAACAATGGTAAAGTAAATGATAAAGTAAATCAAGAGTAAGCAATCTACAATAGATTAATGAACGATACCAATTCATATTCCTTTAAACTACATATTTTTGGCATGGTTCAGATAAAAGCTAATTGTATTCCTTTCCAACAAGGAATGAAACGTTCCTTTCGACGTTTTTTACTCCGGGGGGACAGAAAATATGGTTACATATTTTTGGAATGGTTTAGATAAAAGCTAATTGTACTCCTTTCCAACGAGGAATGAAACGTTCCTTTCGACGTTTTTTACTGCGGGGGACAGAAAATATTGGTTCGTTTAAAAGGCAAGAACCTCATCCCTTCTGTTTCCGAATCCTTGGTCACGTTCTTTTTCTTTTGCGTCTCTTACTTGCAATTAAAGGGACATCATAAACAGCGCTATAGTCTTTTATACCTTTAAATCAGCCTAATTTAACAAGCAATGAACGTCTGAAATGTCAGAATTCATTTCCATCTTATGTATAAGGAATTTCAATTTTGATGATTCCAACTACGAACATGGCGTTCCGGGAACTTACGTACGTCATTTATGAAACTGGCCTGACTATCATCCGTAATTTAGCCAATCATCTTCTAGCCATTTCAGTCATTGAATTTCATCAGTTAATGTAGTTCCTATTGTCGTGCGGTCGTAAAGCTGGAAATGTCAGCGACATTAGTATGGGGTGTCACGTTCGTAACGTACGTATTTACCCTCCACTTCCAAAATTGCGGTGGGTTCTGACTCGCATTGCGGTGAATTGCTGAATAACAGTACCACTTTTCCTTCATCCATTCTCCTGGACTTGACCTCCAACTAAATCATTCGCAGCAGGATTGCTACCAGTACCATCACACTGCTTATGTCTTATTTGGCTGCACATAAAAATCCAGCTGCGTTCGTTATTTATCAAATTTCGGATGACAGTCCATAGATGTTAGATTTTCTTTTATGTAATATTTTAAATTTGTTTTTTTTAATAATTGTAAAGCACCCTAAAGCAAATTTCTATTTAGGGCGCTATAATAATTCTGTAAATAATAATAATAAATTAACAGGAACAGAAACCAAATAAGGCCAGTGCCCCTCCCCCTCCTGGGACACCCCAAATAATCGACGCTGATCAATGTTTTCCACCAAACAACCCGATTTCGCCACATGTTTTTATTATTACAGAAAGTTCCCTAAAGTTTCTATTCGCCGAGATCTGATATGATTTTCCAGCCCTTAGTGATTATTGTATATGATTTTATTGTTCGTTTATCACTGAAAGGTGTTTGGCTCGAAAACAGAGGACAGACGTAACAACCGCCAGAATGTGGTTGTCATGATATTCGAGTCGCACATGCTCGTTGTTCTTCGCTTGTTCGAATTTCAAACAACGCCACTGTGACAGTCGTCATCTATCTAGTTGAGCATGTTGAGGGGATGTGTAAACAACTTTGTCTGTGGTTCACNCCCCCCCCCCCCCCCACAGGAAACAAAAAAAACTTTATACGAAATGTTGATTGACATAATCGGCAGTATTTATCACGTACAAGGATCAATAGAAATTAAAAACTACGTCAAATATCAAAGTGTGTCCTCTATCAGTTCATCGGCTTATTCTCATGGTAGCTACTCTTCGTGTTCACCATTTGCTAATTAAGCACCGAGCCTCTTCTTATCCACGACTGTGTATGCTATATGTGGCAGAATATTAATCCAAAAGGGCACTTGGGGAAGTTTGTGCAGAATGGCCTTTTTGTGAGCGATATAAAAGAGGGGAAGATTATTTCGTGAGGTAGTACTGATTAACAAGAAACGTGAGATCTAAGAATAGTGAATAGTGAATTGGCAGGAGTGTGCAATGATGCTTTAATAACTTTATGGAAGTTTTTTGTGACATGAGCATCCATCCCGCTGATACAAGCACACTACATGTACATGTACATGTACATGTACATTGTACAACATTACTTCTGTTTCTCTGCATTAGCACTCTCAAATTATAAACCGTATGAGCTGAAACACTGTTCTGCTACAAAAAGCAGTACCAAAGATTACTTGAACTACCATTTAGGTGCAAAGGACAAAGAATACTGTATTTCATGCTGGGAGGCAAGCCATCATACTATTTTCGTCTATAAAATGGCTTTATTTGGCAAGGACGTTGACGTCCTTCCTTGAAGCAAAGCAAGAGCTCCACATAGCTTGTGATCAAGGAGTCACAGCATGCAGGTTAGAAAAAACGTGAAGTATAAATATTCAGATATACATGTAGATGATCCAATCGCAGTGTCCGCGGGCACTTTCGATGTCCCGTGTGATGGGAACACTCAAAAATCCATTTTTAGATCGCTTCGGTTTAATTAGACTTATCTCTCTGAGAGGCAGATAGCAAACGCGAAAGATGAAAGGCAGTGTATGTTTACCACTCAATGTGAACGCCATTGAAGTTTCTATTAATAATAACCAGATAAAGCTATTATCTTCCAACCGTTGGCTATGGGTGACATTAGAAAATCTTACTTATGGCTACAATTTTAAACGATGGATTATTTACTGGTTAGGAAATCTTCATCAGAGTGTCCATTNATAGGGAACAACGCCAGTAACGTGTTTGTTTACGTTCAAATTTTGAAAACAGGAAAACACGGACTCGACTTATATTTACACACAGAAGAGGGTGTTCTTGAAAACATAAAGGACCAAACAATTTCATTTCATCTAAACTGACGACGACGCTCAAGGAGTACAGTCATAAGAGCTTGATCCGATGTCTTCTTCATTTTCAAATTACTTTGACCACCAGTTCGTGTTGTGACTTTGGGAAACAAGATACTGTTGTGGGATTCTCCTTTGCTCATAACATTTTGCGGTGTTTCTCAGGGAATAACGGAACTTTCTGCTGAGGATTTTTCTTACTTTATACATTTATCACACGTTTACGGTGGATTGGACTTTTTGTATTTGATTAGTAGCACAGTTAGGTAGGCTGGTTTATATCTTATCTCTAAAAAGTTGAACATAAAATTTTATTTTGCACAGACTGAAGGGATAATTTTGGCAAAACGGCGCGAATTCAAACACAAAACATAAATATTCTTAGTTTAGTATTAATACCCCAATCACACTGAGCTAGTTCTCAGTACGTTCTTGAAAATTTTGCCGAACGGGCGCAAACTGTTGTTGGGAACGGAGTGGACGTAGTGGCAACTTTTTAGAGTCCTTTCACGAACTTCATGGACGGGAAGGGTGCTCCACAACATCGAGGCATTATTTGGCCAAGGGTTACACGTTCTAGCCCGTTTTACGATTTTTTTAGGACGGGACAGGACGTTTGAGAACTACTTCAGTGTGACAGGCCCTTTAGTCCTGAAAGAGTTAAATCTTTTTTTGGACAAGGTGCTGTTTAAACAATACATGTACCGAACATTATTTTACCAACGATGCCACAATATTGCGTCACTTTATACATGTACGTCGTAGTTTTTTTTAGCTAAGTTATATTTTTTCATGGCGAACCCATCTAGAACGGCCTAATCGGTCGGGCACTTTTGTTCTAAAAGAATAGCGGGTCAATAGCGCATGCCTAACAGGACAGGGACCAACATATCAATCCGGCTAGCCGAGACCATATATTTTGTGGGCGATCCTTTGTGGGGCCATCCTTCTTTGTCTAATCCAAGTTTTCGACATTTTTCACTCCAGATTCAATATGGTGTCCCCGATTGTCCTCGGTATCGTCTGTGGTATTACCGGTGGCCTTGTTGTGGTGATCGCTCTGGTGCTCTGCCGCTATTTCCTGTCCAACAGGAAGCGAAAGACCTCTGGATCCGAGATATCAGTTGAACAGGGATCTGGCCAGTACGTTCCATCCGGAAATGGATCCTACATGCAAGTTTCTTCTGTAAGTCAGGTAAGCGAGTAGAGAAGACATTAATTTTTTTATGTACCGACTCCCTACGTGTACGTGTTTCAAGTATAATTTTCGTCCTACAAATTATCAAACACCATCAAAGAGTGAAGGTAAGTGGCTCTTTTCCAACTTTAGGAGTTGGCAAGAAAAATCCAGTCAGGACGTCTTCGAAAGTTGTACAACTGACATTCCGAGTTGGTGCAAAACCAACAGGGCGAAGGGGTAAATTTTGTCCATTCTCGCAATCACCCTTAGCCGAAAAGGTTCTTGCTGCCATACCAGGAGAATCCTCTGATTTAAGAACCTTCGGTTGTTTAAAAACACTAGAGGTGCTAAATAGAACCCTTTCCCTCAGAAAAGAGTTCTATCTGGAACCTTTACGGGTTCTTTGGCAACAGAAATGTTCTACATGTATATGGAACCCTCTCGGGTTCTTTACAGAGAGTCCTATACGGAATCTAGAGGTTCCTCTGCTGGTGAGTCACAAAGAACCCCAAACAAACCTTCGTGGTTTAAGAGTCCTGAACAAGTCAGGCGCGGCTCAGCGATATAAAATAATCGGCGATATAAAAAATCAGATGGTTTCTTATAGCAATTGTCCATCAATAACTGACTGTGTTCTTTTCCTTTTTCGACGCA
>NMRB01000655.1:107200-137151 GCA_002633025.1 Notospermus geniculatus | reverse complement strand
TCGTTCTTCGATGGCTGAAAAACATTATATATGCCTAAAAGGCCATTTAATACTCCCAAAACACGAAGTTATTTGAGTATTAGAGCAATTTCCAACGAATAGTTAGCATGGTTTGTTGCGAACATCATCGCGGCCTCGGCGTGATTCGCCTCAAAATTAGTAGATTGCGCATGCGCAGTATTCCTGAAGTCGTCAGCCCTTTCCAGTGGTGTTGTAGGAACGTAAACCCACTGGGGACGAGTTTGCGTCCAATTCGCTGGGCGCTATGTAACCTGGTCACATGACCTAAAATGGCGATGGGCCATTTGAGAGCAGACGTTAAAAAATTCGAAATGTATGTGACTGATAAACAAGCAAGTCTGTGCCTAACAGTGGTACTGACATTATCTCGTCCTGACGTGCCAACCATTCCTGGTTTAAATAATTACAGTATAATGAGGAATTCTAGATGAATCACCCACAAATATCCGCCAACCATCCACGAAACATAACAGGGTTTATCCCTCTATGAAATATACCATGACATGTATCGGTCTACAAGTCGGTTTGCCATGGATGCGTAACAGGCGGTTGCTCCAAGTTTGAAGCCTGTTGTCATGGCAACATCACCGTACATGTTCCAGTTGATCCGGAGATGAAACAAACAACAACTTATCTCCCATCATACATCATGAATGCACCATGTGCCTCAACCGAGATGTTCGAACTCCCAAATGAGTTGGGGAGGCCATGCCTTCCAAATGCGCTCCATCGCTACGAAATAGCAGACGGCTATAAACCAAATCCGCCCGACGACTGAAATTGACCCCTCGATGAAGGAGTTCATCTTTTGATGATGAGCATTGCGTGTAACACCTATGGTAAGGAAGGATTGATTTTTTGCTTCTATTTCACTTATATACGAGCAACACGACCGTAAGTTACCCTGTAAAACCGTGCAAGAGACAAGAATATTGATTTTATTCTTGCCGCATCGTTGCCATCATCTACGTCGGTCAAATGGCCTGTTTATCCCCTCGGGGAAGATGCTGGACGCTGTTATCATCGGCAGCCCGACTGATGCAGTGTCAGATAAATTTTTCAATTAGAAAACATCTTCTCTTTGGTTATTCACGTGACGTCGTCGGAATTCGATTTCGGAATTACCTAAGAGTTGGCCTATTACAGGTTTTTCTTTTACAACGTATTTGCTGAACAGTGGGACAACTAAGGCCTACGACCATTCGGAACCCACATCACACTCTAATTAGCAATCACGACCGTAAGTTACCCTGTAAAACCGTGCAAGAGACAAGAATATTGATTTTATTCTTGCCGCATCGTTGCCATCATCTACGTCGGTCAAATGGCCTGTTTATCCCCTCGGGGGAGATGCTGGACGCTGTTATCATCGGCAGCCCGACTGATGCAGTGTCAGATAAATTTTTCAATTAGAAAACATCTTCTCTTTGGTTATTCACGTGACGTCGTCGGAATTCGATTTCGGAATTACCTATGAGTTGGCCTATTACAGGTTTTTCTTTTACAACGTATTTGCTGAACAGTGGGACAACTAAGGCCTACGACCATTCGGAACCCACATCACACTCTAATTAGCAAGAGAATCTTTTGGAAAACGCTTAATAGATGTTTCGCCCATAATTTCCTGGTTCAAATCAATTATCCTGCTTCCTTGAGTCTCTGCCTAAGCTGGTACTGCATTTCCATGACAACGGTTTTAGTTGTATAAGACAGGCTTTCGGAAAAAAGGATAAATCTGACTTACGGATAATCTAACGTGAAGAAAGATTCTGATCGAACATCAGTGCCCTTTCAAATCATAAACTCCTTTCAAAGCATTTCCATTCCATTTTCAAACAACAACCATTAACGCAAGATCGCCTGACAAACGAACGCTGCCTCATCGCAGCTCGTTATATGGAATGTGATTCTTCTGACGTCAATCAGTGAAGTGGCGTCGTGATGATGAGACGTTTTTGCGAATCTTATCATATTAGTCTACTGTTCCTTTATTCCGGTATCATATTCCTCATTTTCCATCTCCCTTAGCAGAACAAATAGAAGGTCTCGAGGGTAAGTGGGGGAAGGACTGAAACCTGATGAACCGTCTTTGGGGGGATGAATGCCAAAGCCAGTACCGGTGGTGTATTTTGTTGCTCGTGTCAAGCCTTGGTCGCATCCTATGGCGATTCGTTGATCATTGCAATGCTCACTATGCACACGAAAAGGTGGCGATGATCTTCAGAAAAATACCATGTTCAATACGATGATCTCTGCTTAGATACAGCGAGATTCAACAAACAGATCATCAAATCATCATGTACATACTCACATGCACGTTACATACATTTATCACGTCACCAAGAGTAATTACCATAAATATTGTTATGTCTGACTTCATTAATGCCGCAATCATGATATAGGGCACCGTGACAGTGAGGAAATTAAAGGATATCTCATCGTTGCTATTACATGGGTCAATCGGAACAACAGGACTCTGATTGATAACACAGCATGAAAATAAAGACAAATGGACTAAAACGGTGATGGAGTCGATATGGTAACACGCGGACCAAATCGATTTCGTGCCAGTAAATGTATTATGCATCGTTGTAAAGAGTTATAAGTTGCACCAACGACGTGCAAATTGGATGACGCTGAACTTGACCAATGGATCCGTCGCATCTAAAATTAAGTCCGATCGTCAAGTTCAAATTCAGCGCGCATTTCTAGCAGTAGCTGTGTTTTACGGGGTGTGGAAGCCAACAATCCATAATTTAAGAAGTAATAGGTTTTATTACTTCCACTCTCTAGAGAATTATGATTATTGTTACCTGTACATGTACATGTACGTGTATATTGAGCAATTAGAAGCATTGCCTGCGCCTCAACAGGGAAGGCAGTAGTATCAGTTCAGAATCACATTCTTTTCAGCGATTCGCTGTTCGATGCCATCAAGTCTTGCCTCGAAGCAAGAGTGCCATCTTCTACAAATCTAATTAGTTTTTCACAGCGGTATCTGTATCACCTAATTAAGACGTTACCGAGATGCTACCTAGTGATGCTCTTTTGGTGTATTCCCAAAGCTACAGTCTTGGCAGCAATCATGAATTGATGAAAGGAACACGTCGTATTCGGCGTCGTTTAACGAATTTTTCATCACTTTGATGCCAATAAAACAGCGACATTCCCAAGGTGTGTTCTTTTTAAAAACACTGATAACAAACAGGTCATCCCTGGAGGTTTAAATTAAAGGAAAGGAAGAGCTCTTGGGGAAAATGTATCTTGCGAAAGCTTCTTTGCCTAAAATTACTTCACTCCTCACGACGTACCATTGAATGGCAATGAGATCTCTCAACGATTTTGCAATGGAATGGACTACGCTCCGACTGGATTTTCCATTCTCACCTGCACTGGTCCTGTTGCTGTAGTCCATTGATCTCTAGAAAAGGAAAATAGCAGCAAGATTTGATAGAACCTGAGTTCAGATGAACCCAATACCATTGCTAACTTAATCAGAGCCACGAGGCATGACTGCAATCTGTTGAGTGGAATTCTGTGCAACGTGATAACGCCATGCAAACATCACTTGGGACCTCGGAGGGGATGGAATACCCGCCAGTCACTGGGGACGGCAACAAAGATGATGTGGGCAGATTTATGGACGGGTGACCTATCAGAAGTTACTGAGACAGCACTAATTTGCTGAGTCAACAAGACACTGAAATCGCCGAAATACATCCAGGACTAACCAAGTCCGAATACTTCACTTGACTATGGATGTCATATAGCCTTCTTCACCCAAAACCAGCGACAAAACCCTTCAGTCAATCTGCCATGCATGTTTCAGCCTTGGGCTGACGATGTGTTGCACATTGATGATCGATCACGATGCGTCATCAGCTTATCATACTTTAATCTTTACCTAGACACGGGTCTCATCCTCGATGTTTCGATTCGAAAATGATTATGACGGAGTGCTGCATGGGCACCCATCATTGCGTCTTTTAAACTACGCAATATGGCAGTGTCCTTAATGTGGAACGATTTAGAGGGCACAGACTGAGCATATGGCTTAGGTTAAATGGTAAATAAATCTCCTCAGCTGAGTTCGTGATGAATATACATTTTCCGTGGTTGCCTCCTGCTCGCTGGGGTAGAATAGCTCATTTCTCCACGTTGCCGTCGAATGCGGGCTTAGTTCTTGCCAGTTAACGCAAAGCACACGGCAAATCCGTACATCACTGACTGCGAAGGAAACTGATTTCGGGCTGATTTGCTAAAGTGAGCCCTAATCGAGAAATCAATTGAAACGCACGCTCCATATTGGAAATTTGTCAACCGAATGCGACGATGATGAAATGAAATACTGGGGATCTGACTGCAGACGTCGCACTTTGAAGTGAGAGAAGCAGGCGTTCAACCGAGGTGAAAATAATAACCACCTCTATACAGACAGACGGGAAGAAATTGTCTGTCACCGTCTGTCACCTTGGTTCGGGTATAGTGAATCGCAATTCCATCCTCGAAAGGTGTGTCGGTGATGGAAGATCCGTCGTCTGATCTCCTGGACCAGGTGAAAAATCAATCAAACATGAGCCAACGAGACGAGAATGACTGATCATTTCCACGTACAGGAAATATTGACATCAGAAGGGAACATTGGGGATAAGCTGCAGCTGATGTGAAACAGTGTCCCCGATCAAGAGAAGCTTACAGGGCTGGAGAAAGGAAGGGAAATATGACCTGTCGTTTGGAAAAAGCCGTTCGTAGAGGAGGCTGTTACGAACAAGTTGGAACGTGCATGACAGAATGGTTAAAGCGATGTGTCAGCCAAAAAATTTGAATGCAAAAGGGGACGAATCTTTGTTTACAAACACTCATTTCCTGCATTCTGATTGGCTGTGAGGGCAATGTTTACAAACATCATCCTTCTGTTTACAAAACGACTGTCGATTCGCTTTAATTAGGAAGGAAGGGAGGTACCCTTCAGACTCTGAAATGGTTGATAAACTCTTGGCTTCCGTTTCTGAGGATCATGCAGATATATAGTTATTTTCCACGGCTCAATCACATTGTAGAATATCTTGCTGAATGATAGCACGAAGGGGAGAGTAACGCTTTCCGTTGCCGCTGACCTGCGTATGCTTCACATCAGAAGTTCAGAAGCGCCTTTTGATGTTGCAAATGTCTGGTCACATGCAGGTACCCACGCGCGGATCCAGAGGGGGGTCGTTGACCCCCCGCCCTGCTCGCCACCACCAATTGTTGTTGTTTTTTTCAATAATTTGCGGCAATAAGCAAAAATAGCAAAAATAAAGCTTCTGTTTTGATATTGAGATGCCAGGAAATCGCGTCTACGCCTTCTAGATAGTCAAAAATTTCTGGTGTAGGTGCGTGCATCTTCGGCGCCCGCCTGCAACGACCCCCTTCGGTGGCCCTGACCCCCATCTGCCAAAAATCCTGGATCCGCGGTTGGTACCATTCTCACAGCCCATTTGGGTACGGGATCATTGCCAACAGCGGTGAGTGGATCGCATCCGAGTCTATCCACACTGAACCCATCCCAAAACATAAATTGGTCTGTGTGCCATGGGATCAGTACTCCTTTGGAATAATGAGGAGATTGGTCACATTGGTCACGCTGCTTTACAGCGTATTCACCAACACAATCAATACAGTCTGGAGCCAGAACTAACCTTAACCTGTTCTGCACCCGACTCATATTATATACAATCATGTACATTGTATATACTGTAGCTTCTACAAGTCATTATTTCATAGTCGATGCAGATTCCCCCTTCACTGACATTACCCCGTTAATTGCTTTGACATGAAGCAAGATGAAAGGTTGTTCACATTTGTTATCACCAACATTATGACAAAATGGGGAGATGCACTAATTTTCAGGCGAATGCAATCGCTGCATTACGAAGAAAATCAAGTGATAAGATCATGGAGGCAGAATGATTAAAGGCATTGTTTAACGTGACATTTGGCAAAGTGCATCATGTCAGTGACTATGAGTGCTTTTCTCTTTGGGTAATGAAAGCTAATACGAAATACGTTCAGGTTTAAGTTCTTGTTGACATCCTTTGATACCAAGCTATCAAAAACGTTCGTCAGTAGCACAATACGCGACTAAATATCTGTCAACCATTGCTGGCTCTGTAAATGGCGGGATGTTAATATTATACATCATAACAGCTCAGCTCATTGACCACTACATCCCTTTTTATAATCGCTTTTTTCAAGATTTTCATCGTTTGTAGCTTCTCTGCCATGAGATGAGCAAAGGATAATGCAGACAAGAAACAGGTCCTATAGGGGAAGATGGTATTTGTCCACCCAGGAAATCTGAGCACGTTGCAGCGTCCCGTCTTCAAAGGGAAGCAAAAACGTGGTCTTTTTCACAACATCAGTCGTAGGAGACCTGTCTACCACTTTAGCGGACTTTGACACCATAAGCATACTAATCCTTTTGGCATTTCTCTTCACTTCAGATGATGGTCTTCACTTGTTAGACAAAATGTTAGCAGACTGGGAAGTAGCACTCATCCTCATTGTGCTCAGCATCTTGGTGGCGGTGGGGATCGGACTGTTCTGTCGGTACGTGGGCATTCGGAGGATTGTGGCTTTCTTTGCCACGGATGAGGAAAAAGCAGTGCTCACAAAGCATGACCAGAATGGATTCATGGTAAGTTCAGTCATAAGTAAGACGGCCATGGCACAGTACTGGAGAACATCTACATGATGTCGTGCAAAAATCCCCTTCCAATCCTCAGAATTCATCGTAAAGCAGTGGACTTGGCGTTCTGGCAATGATCAACGTCCTTTTTTTGGAAGACGAATGGGAGCATTAGCAGTCATTTGTTTGGGAGAGATAAACCTGAAAAAAATTCAACCCGCATGAAAACCTGTAGGCTACAGGAGGCACTTGTTCTATAACAATCTCGCGGTCAATTCCGTAGAGAGCAAACTGCATGAGTAAGACATTACCATCTTTTATGGTGCTAGCCATGGCCAGTACGGAGTACAACCTTAACATTTTTCGCTCATCAAAGTCGTACACATCATAGGAAACTTTGTAGACGAACCCCCAGTGCGTTCGCATGCATGTTATTTATCAATAACATGTCAACTCAATCTGGAAATAGTTAATCATGTTGATTCCAACAATTGTGTAAGACGTGTCCCCTCGGTTATGTGTAGGCGACAATAAAAATAGATTGACGTTAGAAACGCGATGAAGAACGTCGTTGGTCGCTATTCTGTTAGAAATTGGCAGAACATTGTAATTCCCACTGGAGGATTCGTAGATTGTCTACTAAGAATAGATCAGTGGGTGGGACTTCTATGAAGGGAAGTTATGAGAATGGACATTGTTATTTGCTGAAGCTGATGAAGCTTTTGCTGGAAAGAACTGATGAAGTTTGCTGTTGTTGTTGACGCCAGTAGCCATGGTCACGGTATGAAATATCATAGCTTTGTGTACAGTGTCTTAATCCCACAGGATCCCGAGGGAGATACAAACTTCATTGGCGAGCAATGAACATCGTTGCAATGAGACCAGGGAATCAAATGAGTAGGCACAGCCATTCCTCACGCAACAAACTACAGCCACACAAGAAATTACAGGCCAGAAACTCCACATGGGAGTAAGACAGCAAAAGCACTTTCATTGTCAGTGCTGATCACATTCAAAGTTATTCTTCGTATCATCACGGTGACTGCACTGAAACCGTCCCCACGATATAGCGAGTAACAAGAACACCAGTTGTGACGAAGCGTGAATTTTCAGATCAGGAAACGTTATCAGGGATACCTGGCTTCTGGTAATGCCCGTGTCACACTGTCCCGAAGTTGACACCAGATGGACACACGATAAAGGAAATGTTCAAATTCGGCTCTGATCGTAAAAACATCGGGCCATTCGTGAGGGCATCAGCCATCGTATGACCGCCGGTTGAGTTTTTCAGGCTTCGGCAGCAACTTCGTGAGCGGTGGCAAAATCTTTGGCATGCCAAAAAATTGCCCGAAGACCTTGCGAAGGTTCATTTTCGTGTTGGATTCGTGTGTCCATTTCGCCCTTCGTAAGGCCATCGTGAGGGCATCTTGTCAAATCGTGTCATCTTCGTCTTTACTTCGTGTGATCATCTGTGCCGTCGGGCATTTTTCGCCTCACGAAGACAGTACGAAGGAAACAAGAAGCCGCCCGTTTGTCTTAGGAAGGCAACAGGACTACGTGAAGCCTTCGCAATGCCGTCGTGTTGCCATCGTATTATAGTACGATGACATCGAGATGGGACCACGGTGTGGGCGAAGACAGCCGAATTTGAGTTGCTCAAGCGTTTTAGTCTGGACGCAAAACCCCGATTTTCAAAAAAAGCAATTGAATATCCCACGGTCGGTCGAAGATTTTATACCATCGGGAGGTCACGTGACACCTTCGTGACCTAGTTCGAACGCATCATACCCTCAACACGACGTCGTGGAGCCATCGTCTGTCCTTCGTGTGTGTGGTTCGGATGCCATCGCGTGTCCTTCTGTAGGCATCGTCCTTGCTTCGGCTGTTGACTTGCTGTTGACCAAGTTCGGGGCCATCTTCACGCGAAATTCAAAATTCCGTATTCGTATGGCCATCTGGTGTCAACTTCGGGACAGTGTGACACGGGCATAAGGAAGTTGAATCACGGTATCACCACTATACGTCACGATCAATGTGCTGATGAATGTCAAGACCAGACAGCCAACGCCATCATCTTTTTAACTGATACTGGACTGATCAACCCATGAATATGCAATCGTCAGGTCTTGGGCGGATCGAATCGTTTGGCCAGGCATGACTTGAATTTCCTGCCTCAATAATGCCAAACAACCTGTAGAAACCACATAGAAAGGATGCTCCCAAGTGATTTCTTGGGAGAGGAAAATCCATTTGACATCTTGACAAGATGACGATTGAAAGATCGATTGGATGCTGATTGATATTGTGTCCCACTAGAAATACACTCCGTGCTAATCCATCCCCAAACCTTTATGTCCTGGCGCATTATGGAAAGTTCCTATGCATGTTTATGATGTTCTACCGCCTCTTCCTGTAGAAATGGGACAATCGATACGAGTGTCTCATCTTCACCACGTTTTTGAATACATCCAGACAGCACAACCACAGGACTTATCACTTAGTAATGAATAGAACTTGATTAAAACGCTTTTTATTGTATACATTTCCACGACGACTTGGCAACTCATTAGAGCCAGCAGCCGAATTCAATTTAGGCAAGATTCTTGTAAGGATGATTGGTAGGAGTGTGGTCGGGTCTCTCCTCTGTTATACGATTATTTCGCCTGCAGTTTCTTCATCGGGTCGGTCTGGCACAGACGGATGGGCCGCCATTTGAATAGATTCGAAAGGAAGCTTCAGCGGCCCGGACTCAGGGCGGTATTCTTCTGCGGGCAATTACATAGCGGATAGCGTTTCTTATCCTCTTCTTGACATTGATTCATATTTTTCTTTTTTTCAAGCACGGTTCTGAATCCGATTTTGTCTTGGACAATAGTGGCAAATTCATGGAATACGACGCTATCAAGTCTACACAACCTTTAAACATATATTTAATAACAAACCGATTAAGTTAACATTTGTGGAATAATAATAAACTAGTATCACGGACGCCAGCGTAAAGCGGCCTCAGCCAAAGGGATGGCTCAATCGTGACCAACTTTTCTTCTCGCTTTGATGATATCTGCCGCCTTTTCCGCAACCATCACGACGGGACTCAGGGTGTTTCCGGCTGGAGGGAACGGCATTATCGATGCGTCGATGACTCTTAATCCACTGAATCCTTTCACCCTGAAATTCAATGAATAATTATGAAGATTACGTCACATGGTTTCACATTTTTCGACAAATGTCTTACAACCGGAACGCTTCAGTGAGACTGCGTTCGGGTCCAATTAGCTTACCTCAGCTCTGGGTCGACAACTGACGATGTGTCGTTAACTGGTCCCATTTTGCAAGTTCCAACCACGTGATAGATACTGACAGCAGTTTCCTTCACGATGCACCGGAAGTAGTCCATACTGCCAGCCTGGTAATGGGAGCACTGAGCATACGATGGAAGATGAACCTTCGTACCAATAGCCTGGAATGACGCACTTCCTTGAACTAAACTCACCGTCTTCTTTATACCTGTGGAGGAAGAGTATGACGTTTTTGCACCAAGTATTTTGTTCAGAGGTTTTCACGATGAACTAAATTGCCGATTCAATTTGTTTGGAACTGGCCGAATGGCATAATTATTTCGCATTTCGGGTGCGCCAAAACACAGCTCACCTTCAGCCAAACGATCTACATCTTCCTCGTTGCTGAAATAATTGAGGTCGATGACAGGACTGTCGAAGGGATTCGTCGATTTCAACTCAACATGCCCTGTAGATTTTGCAGATAGTAAGGATACTGCAATTAGGAAACCTTCTTGCGCCTTCCTGTAATTGGGTGGTTTGAAAGACTCCCAGGTTTCCGGCCTGTAATTGGACAAATCTTCCATGACGTCATTGACGACAGAACCGACCCCTATTGACTGGAGCTGAATGTCAGGCCTGGATGAGATTGCGTAGTGTGTTCTGAGGAACGCAAGTCCGTTCATACCATTGGAACTGTAATAACCTACACCGGGATGTGTAAAGAAAAACAAACACTTTGTAGTCAGTAAATTAATGACCAGAACGTTTGGAAATTCACGGCACGTCCCCAACGTTTGGCAAGTCATGTGCGTCTTCAAAGCATTAGGGGCTCCGACCGGCGTGAGGAGCGACTTCAAACGTACAAGAAGGTCCACATCGAGGTGTTCGGAGCTACATTTTGAAGACTTCTTTCCTCTTCCAGTACCATGTGTTCGTAGAGGAGGGAATTGGCAAACGATTGTACGGCAATCTTAGACCTACCTTCTCTCCATAACAAGTACTTTAGTATCTCCCATGGCGACATTAGTTTAGCTTGCGTGATGGAGAGAGGTTTCTCTATGGTAAAGTAGACGCCGACGAACGGATGATCTCTCAGATTCAGGCCAACAGGAAGGTCGGCTAACACTGGAATCTGAGAGAAGTAAAGGCGACGATGAGGGGAATGTGAATTAACTCAAACGAAGGATCACGGTGTGACTGTCTTCAATCAATCATTTTTTCAAAGATTGATTCATGCCTGTACCTTCATATTTCTAAGATGGTCCTTGGGACCAATGCCCGAGTTCAACAATATTTTTGGACTCGCTATCGTGCCTGCACTCAGTATCACTTCTCCCTGCACGGCTGTGTTTAAGTGGATGACTTCATTATTAGCACCGATGGCAACCACACCAGTCGCTTTCCTGGAGTTGGTAAAAACAATCTGAAAGGAAGAATGTGAAAATTTGCAATCAGGGGCCTTATTCATCAACGGTTCGTAGCACTTACGTATTCGTAACCCTTTCGTAAGTATACCAAATGGTATTCACTAAAGCCACGTAAAGCATTTAAGTAATGCGTAAATCCCCTATTTATCAAGCACACTTAAGAATTTCGTAAGTTTGTCGCGTAAGTGATTAAAATTACTTACGCGGTATTCAGCAAGCTTACTTAAGCCCGATACTTAAGGTCGATCTGTATAGACACTGGGTTTTCCCCAGACAAGCACATTCCAATGCACCCACTGACGTGTAACTGAATGAATCATAAGCCATATTTAGCATACATTACAAATTTAACCCGGGGCAAATTCGTTTAACCCGGGGCAAATTCGTTTAACCCAGGGTAAATTCGTTTAACCTGGGGCAAATTCGTTTAACCCAGGGTAAATTCGCGTAATGTAAATGTGGCTATGAGTAAAAATTCCTTCTACTCTGTTCGCCAATTTAGGCAGCGTTAGCGCTCGAGTTGATGGAATAGCGAGTTGACCACTAGGTGTCACTACGGCTCAATTCAATGCATCTAGCGGACCCAGTCATTATCAATCGAGCAGCAATCACGTAGATTTTCCTGTAGATTGGTCTGGTAAGACTTTGCTGCCATCTGTTGGCAATATGCGCGGCTGACTGCTCCTATTGTTGTCAGTCAATCTTGGCATTCAGTGGTCCGCTGATCATAAACTGATCATAGTCGGCAGAAAATCTGGACGGAGTATGAACCACTCCCGTTTCCACAGACGCGTTTCGCGCTGCGTTATGCGTCAAATATCTTGTTATTTTCCGCCGCCCTGCTTCCAAACAATGGGCGAAGCGTCAAAACGCGCCGTAAAACGCTCATGTGGAAACGGGCCTTGGTTCTTTGTTTGCATAAGTAGGGTAAGTATAACACAACGCAGCAGAGGAGGGCGTCTCTGTTTATACAGTGGGATCCAACAACAAGACCACCTATAGACCTTGGACACAAAAAAAACGGTATCTGAGACAAGAGCAAGATGCTACGAAACCTAACCGACCAGACGTAACTTTAAGAATCTCGTAAGTACTTCTCTGACACTTACGACTGCTTGATGAATACCACGTAAAATACTACGTTGAAGTTACGATAGGGCTGATTTACGTTATTACGGTAACGCACGTTTTACTTCATCGCGCCAGTGTTTTCTGAAAACAATCAAAGCACGACATTCTTTCATGCAGGTAGCCTTTTGCGGCATACTCCTGAAAAGTGCTGCGCCATCATCATGGCATCTGCTGTATTGCACACTATTTGCGAGAACAATGGCGTACCAGTCCTTCGAGTAAATAGGCCAAGGTGTCATGTGCTTCTGCATAATGGACAGAAGAAAGAGCGGGAATAATTTGGCCCATTTTGATCGTTATTGCACGTGGACAAGCCGCTTTACTTACGAAGTAGGCTCATTGACCAAACCCTCTTAAACTTTTAAGTAATTCTTACGAAATCTTCCTGAATACCACGTAAGAAAATGCGTACGTATTACTTAAGAATTTCGTACGTATTTATACTTACGACGGCTTGATGAATAAGGCCCCAGATGAACAATTTGCAGTGAGCAGAGTGTTCCGCAGTTGTGTTTAAGTTGGAGGCATTTGTATTTCCTGTGGGTTCGTGTCGGCCGACAGTTTGAAATCGAGTGACTTTCAATATAGAATTAATGGGGCCGTATTAACCTAGTGAATGGGTTTTCAATTGATTTCTACAGCAGTGACACCTAATTCATGGTAAAAATTCCCCATTATCTTATGGTGGACGTTATATCATATTCGGTGTATATGACCAATTTCCAGTGGGAATACTCAAATCGCGTCGCGATCATGTCCGTAGACTGCAGTGTCCAATACATGTATTGATTGTGTTAACGAGAGATTCATGTATTTAAGATCAAAGCCTTTTCAGTGTAACAACGTACCTTCGTCACCATTGTATTTGGTAGGACATACAAGTTCTTTCTTTGTAATATGGGTTTCAGGTAGGCTTTGTATGTGGTACACCGCTCACCAATGTGGATATTCCCTGAAATTGGCAAGGGAAATAATCATCAAGAGCATCTTCGTGCGTGGCATTATAAATTGGCTCTTCGCTCATCGTCACGTACCTTGTGGCCTCATAAATCCAACCTGATCTTCCCCATTGACGTCATGGACGCTGTAACCGGATTCTCTCCCAGCGGACAAGAAGGCATCAGTTAATTCTGGTAAGGTTTCCATGTCACTGACTTGAAGGGGGCCAGATGAACCATGATAGTCTGGAAAATAATACCTGCCCAATAACACCTTTTACTGCCATGTGGTCAATTGCAAGACTTTACTACCGCCTTCTTGGTGCAAATGAAGGGAGAATCCCAACTTGCATTTTTTCCTTATTTTTGGGGTGTGTTCAGTTCGTCGGCTTGATTCAACTTAAGGGTTCATGACGTGTAATTGAGTCATATTTTTCGCATAGATCTCCGTCCCCCTGGTCTTGCAGTCTCATATTTGCACAGACAACATCAATAAAGTCTCGTTCGGGAAAACCCTAAATCAGGTAATAAAACCCATAAAGACATTCACACATACCGGACTCTCTCAACCCTGCATTATGATTCGTCTCCGCCTTGATGAAGTAAGGAAGTACATTCGAATAGTTCCATCCATAGCAGCCGTCTTTCGCCCATTTATCATAGTCTTCTCTGTTTCCTCTTGTGTACACTAAAGCATTTATGCCGCTACTTCCGCCAAGCATCTTGCCGGAGACGAGGCCAAATTGCTAGAATGGTAAGGTTCGCCCAATGACGAGTTGTCAAGGAAATTTTCAAGGAATGGTAATTGAAATGTAGGTGACGGAACAGGAAAATTTCTGTCACAGTTACAGGATAGGCGGATTTTTTCAAGTGGTTAGTACGCTCTAAAACAATATCACAGGCCTACATTCATCACACCATAGACGGAATTTTCATATCTGAGTACGTTCTTACGTTGTTTTTGAGAGCCTTGAATGCATATTTTTGTGGAGTAGACATGTACGCCCAATCGACATTGCTCTTCTGTAGGAAAGGAGCCATGATGGGTATTCGCGAAAATATCCCGCTCCATCCCGATGGGATACCGCCCGCTTCGATCAGGAGAACGGTCACATTTGGGTTTTCTGAGAGGCGAGAGGCAAGGACACAGCCAGCAGTGCCACCACCAACTGAAGAAACGAAGAAACATTAAGTTGAACTGTGTGTTCAGCAACCTCATCCGAGCGTCTCTCCTCAACGTAACTTCAGAATGTCACCAATAGGTCGACGTTAATTACAATCATGGTTAACGAAGTCAATATCCTTTATTAATCAAAGAGAAATTCCTAATTACTTTCGCAAATTAGCGATATGAATAGGCTCATGTAATCTCAACTATAAACACGATACACTGATCGTAAACGGGAACCGCCCATGCATGCGGACTTCAGACAGGTCAGAATATCGTCAATGGATCGAAATGGCAAAACGGAATGGTAACCGCCTGAATATATCAAATGACACATTCACTAGAATTCAAATTAGCCGATACTTTAAGCAACCTGAACACCTAAAACCGTAAACATTAAGAACTCGATGAATTCCTCGGCAGCCGGTGTACTACGGTCAGTGTTGCAGTAACCCTCAGCAACTGGGGAGCTGTATCCATTGGCAACACACCGTCCAAAAATATGTGTCAGATTTCTGTTGTCATTATCGTCGGGCTGTCACACAAACGTGATCTGTTAATGTGCTGTGATCGCAGATCGCAAGATTCGTTACATCAAGCTACTCACCAATTATGTAATCAAATGCCAAATGCAGAGGGACGGTCGTAAATGGTTGAGTAAACCACCAAAAGCCCAGATAGAGCCCGAAGATAAGGACCACCACGGACGGAACAATTGCTTTCCACATAGCTGGACGGTCACGACCTCCCACTTCTGTTGTAACCAATCTTGTGTGTGGACTGGTCAAGTGCAGACAATCACGCTCACTGGAGAGGCAGAAGGTGTCATCATTATGGGAGAATATGTAATGAGAAAGGATATCACTTAGACACTCAAGGTATCATTAGGCCAAGGAATACAAGCTATGACAATGAAAACGTAAATTTGGCTAAGAAATATAGCGGAAGACATCTCTCATAATCAGTCATCTTATCTATCACGGGAGATGATTAAACACGATTTAAAACTAAATGTACCTCAAATCAATCCTTTGAATTTGCACTCCACAATTTTACAAATTTTAACACAATTTTGAACAACCTTCGAAAATGAAACACTACACAGGATAGAGCCCAATTGTCCCTGTATTCGCGACGAATTGCTCGCCTTACTTTCACAATCCAATCGAAAGACTGGTTGGATGTCCCTGGAAAACAGAAAATGATGAGTTTTTACGTCATTTGAGGACACCATGGCAGCACCCCTCCGGAAAATTAATGAAACAGTCAGTGTTCCCATATTAAGAGAACGTAAATCGAATAATTCGAAAGAGGGAGATTGCACGCACCACCCTTGAAGGTAGGTGGACACTGATGAACTGTGCGTGATAGTCATAGTGCTACTTTCACGTCCTCTACTGTGACAACGATAGGGCAATTTCGTAAGGAGCCGTGATCATCAATTCGATATCTCATTCTGCCGGGATTGATTACCGTATTCTGAGGAGTATCAAATCCAACCTCAAAATGGCAGACATTTTAATTTGGAGTTGAATTACGGCCCGTTTTTCGGGAAGATGGGCCGGCAGTGAGAGGACGTTTTTGTCATAAATCGAAATGAGTGCCATGTGCACAAAACGAAGATAATCAAATCACAGAGACCTCTTTTGTTAACCTCACTAGGCACAGTATGGACAAAATTTAAAAGCAGGAGTGATTCACGGAGGGCATCTCCCTTGAGTGTGCCCCTTCTTTAAATACTCTCTTTTACACATTAAGAGATCAGTCCTGGAAAACTACCAACGGTGTACAATGAATGAGACAGGTCATGTGGATAAATTCCGATCTCCTATTGGCCATGATTGTGGTGGAAAGTGTAAGCGGCCTATCCACGTGCAATATTATTGCACAATATGAGGATCAAAATGGGCAATTATTGCCAATCTTTCTCCCATCCATTATGCCAGAAGCACATGACACCCATTTTGAGCCCCATATTGTGCAATAATATTGTACCGTGGAAAAACCGCTTTACTTTTTGCGGTGTTAGGAAATGCGTAATAACCTCACAAATCCAGAGCCAACAGACCATACACTGTCACGAGTGGTGTTGATTTTTTCTGATAGTAGGCCAATGCATGTCACTTTCAGTCCTGGGGCCGTATGCACAAAACATCTTAAGTGTAAAATTTCCCTTATCTTTTGTTTGGAACAATAGTTTAAGGGAAATTTTACACTTAAGGGGCCGATTTCACAAAGGGCGTTTAAGACTTAGACGCGTGTAACTTCGTCAAATGCATGGTGGAAGTGCGTGCATTTAGTGAAGTTACACGCGTCTAAGTCTTAAACACCCTTTGTGAAATCGGCCCACAATGTTTTATGCATAAATACGGCCCCAGGTTCTGTTTCCCGATTCACAGTGTGTTGAGCGCTTCGGTGGAGGTTCTGCCATATCACGGATTTGACTGAGTATACTGAGACTCAGGTGGACATTTCTTGACTGAGTATACTGAGACTCAGGTGGACATTTCGTACAAAAAAAGTCTTTAAATGTGTAAAAGAGAGCAGGTCCAAGAATTTGAACACCTGAACGAAATTTTACCGGTAGAGGAGTGTCAGTATCTTCACCGACGAATCATCAGATAGCCTGACACAGTGACATCAAATGTTCCTTGAAACAGCGAGTCCGCAACGAAATGCGCCACAGTAAAGAGTGATGCTGCAACAGTCGCACTTGTCACACCAGCTGCAGCATTAATCAAGAACACTCCAGAATACAAGTATCCCATGGTTCAGACACAATAGCATGTGATTAACACTCTTTGTACTTTTCCCTGAACGGTGTGTAAGAAGTCCCTTCACGACAAAACCACGGCTGACCCGTTCAAGCTTGATTGACGTCACAATCAGAGCCACAATGATTTATAAAAGTATCCCACAACGATCTGCTAAACAGAAATTACGTCGGTCTTCGCAGTTACAGGTATGTCAAAAAGGTCTCGCCTACAATTGGCTCGGTTGCCATGGATAAACCATAAACCGATAACACCGACTCGAAGAAATGTAAAACCAAACTATGGGCACCTAGGCCTATTTCGTCTGTTTCTTATCTTCCTTTTCTTCGTGAAAAATAATGACCTTGTAAGAAGCGCTATGTATATATAGTAGGCATATTACCCGTTTATCCTGCTCAGCCCCTGGTCCGGTTTTCTGAAACTTTCTCCCACCAACAAACATGACGCCTGTTAGGGCCTGGACGCCCACTTTGCTGAAAAACAACAACAGAATCAGGGGAAGGACGACTGCGTTTTCGTTTGGAATGATGATTTACAAATTGGTCCAAATTTGGAAATTCGACATACTCTTAACTAGTTCAGGTGATAGGTGACGTCAGTAGACAGAAATGATAAACCATTGGATGTATTGTAGGCCTACAACCCTTGATGTGGAGGTTCTAATCCCTATCTGAGAAAAGAAATCGGAAAAATTTCGCCGAAAAACAACCGTTAAAACAGTATACACACCTGCATTCAAGGAATGCGTCTCAAAATGCTTCTCCATACTGCCCAAATTGCTCTTCCTTTCCTCTCTGGTCGGTGTTCAGGAGAATGTCACGTATCTTGAGGTCCACAGGAGAAAAATAATCGGGATTTCCGAAGAGAGATCTTGCGGCATTGGTCCAACATGTTCCTCGAGGGTCATCGCACTCGGCATGTTTGGCCTTGCTTAGGAGAATTTAGCGCATACACTCCAATAGGTCAAGCGAGAGATGGAGAAGTTAAATGATTTCTTCCCCACGCATGATTAGCCAAGTAGCTTTTTCGATTTCAGTGAGGGAGGAGTTCGTCGACTCCCATTATAATCCAAGTCCCATCTCATTATGGCTTTTAAACATTCGTTTTTGTTGATGAATTATTAACACCTCATGGGTTTGTATCTATGTTGGTCAGGCAGCAGGTTCAATATTGATATACATGTAGCTTGTACAAGTATTTCACCATTTTTAGGTCAAGTCGCTACAAAACTGCCATCTAACGGTTGGACTGTTGTGACCTTGAAAAGTAGGTCAAATTGAGAACTTATTATGTATTTCATGTATCTTTATTAGTTGTCCCTATGATAAAAATTTGGAGCTGATCCCGAAAATTAAAATGAATGAACAACCAGGGACGTTTATACTGTCATGGGAGACCACAGAGATGCAAAAGTCAAAATTTTCGAACCAAGTTGAATTGAATTAAGATTTTAGGTCATAAATGACAGTAAACCCACTCATGGCTCATGAGATTCATCTTGACAACATTTGAATGGGCGTAGCTCTGGATTGGGTGCTAAAAATTCCATGGGGTTTTCACTATTGCAGTCAGTAGAATTAGTGACACTGACAACATACAATATGATCATCATGATTTTGTCAAAATTATTGCATATAAATGCCCATATATGTATTCATGAAAACGATGTGCAGCTTTGTTGGAAAGCAGGCATCAGATTGGCAAAAAGTGGGCCAAATCCTTGAGTACCCAGAAGCTCAAACTCGTGCCTTTCATCCAAGTCTAAACTGGATGATGTCATGATGCCCGATGATGTCATTCGGAGCTGCAGTAGTAGTAGTAGTAGTGGTGCTTTTATTCAAGCTTCTAGTACCGGAAGTGAATAGGCCTACCCTTTCCAACCATAGATGCAGGAGGGTGATTATTTCCTAGGCAAATAATGTAAAAGGTTCCTACTAATTTCCACATGTCTTCAGTGAGGACTTCTGCAGCCACTGCAACTATCTGATTGGCCATGCTGTTGTAACTTTTTCACTAAAATTGGGTTATGTTTTCACCTATTGTAGGTTTCACCCCAACTTAGCTAGTTACAGCCAAACAGATTTCTTGGAGTTCACCTCACCAACTTGGCACATCCCTGAAACAAAAGAGACAAAAATTATAGGCCTACTTGAATTTCAGCACATGAATCCTGACTACAGTCAGGGTTTCTGCCAGAAATTTTTTTGAGAATACATGTTTTTATACTAATTTCTTCAAAATCAGCAAAAACCCCATGAAATTAAAGAAAATTGCGCTTTTCTGTTCCTTTAGATAAGCGAGCGTACCTTTAGTATCCTCTGGCGGAACCACAGAGTGTCTCTTGTCACTAGTGTCTGCATGGACCAAACCATCAGCAGGAACAGACATCTCTCCAAATGTGCATGGTACACCATTAGATAGACTTCGTAAATCCCCCTCTTGGGAATGAATAACTGGGCCTAATTTCTACTTACAAGAGCTTGCTTTGTTAGGTACTATCTTTTTCAGTGCAACATTCTTGCAGTGGCTCTCTGCTCCCTGAAAATCAGTGAAGTAGGAAGCTAACAATACGACGACCACACCATGACAGGGCAAAAATCCACAGCAGTCGCCCTACTTGCCAAGGCCAATGACTAAACTATTAGGGAAGAGGTGGTCGAGTAGGCCTGATTGATTTCGGCCGCTGAATGGGCCTTCTTGGAATTGGACCAACACTGTTTGGAAGTGGCTACACCCAAATTACGTCAAGTTAGTAGGCCTTATATCATCACTCTTGTGGCAATTCCCCCCGCCCAGTGTCATGTGATGTGCACCAAATAACACGGCGGGCGACCATGCATTTGCATATGAAACAGTGTATCTCCATCTTGTCGCACACTGGGCCACTGACAACCAAATTGAGGCGTGGGATGCTCGATGACAAAAGCGCCCATCCCACATTATCATGGCCCTGAACCTAGGCCTACATATCACGAGGCGAGAGGCACTTACAATTTTCATCAAATGAAGTGAAATAAGTTGCAATGATGAAACTTTGGGCCCCACAACTGTCATGCACAGCGCAGTGTCGGCAACCCCCGCGGCAACCTCACGATCACACGTGTGCGGGAACCTCATTTTTTTAATTTCTCGATATAGACCTATACTACGCAAACTAATCGAAGTAGGCCTGTATAATGATCAACTCTATATTCAGAAAATAACAATGAAATCTACATTTTACTTATGGTAGATCGGCATTCCATCAATAAGCTAAAATTCGTGAATTTTGAAGTCGGGTAACAACTGTTTGCAGTTTGAGCAGACGCGCCAACTTTGCTGCACTCAGGCGGCGGTATACGATGACGTCATATTTTATGCAGGTGTACCAGAGAAGAGAGTCCTAGGAATGAAAGTCCGGGGCACAATAGTCTGCCATTGCACGGATATGTTCGAACGGTCATGTTTCTATAGCCATATATCCTCATCTCTCGTTGAACATTGAGCAGAGCAGACTTAGATTCCAGGGGACTATGTTCCCTGCCACACCAGTGTAACATCTTTTGGCGATTGGCGTGTGAATGTTACCCCTCTTTCGCTCTACCTGTCTATTGTCACTATCTATGTTCCCAGAATAAAGCAAAAAACACTGACAGACGGGAATACTAGTATTAGCAAATGCGACACCTGTTTCCAACAATTTCAGTAGAAATTGGCCTAAGTTGGCTCTTGCAAGTAAGTCTTCCGCGACAAGGACGTTATGCCCCGAGACATGCACTTCTCGTCCTAAGACATTTCCTCCTCCGCAAGGACGTTTCATCCGAAGACATTTCCTCCTCAAGGACTTTTCGTCCTAAGGAAGTTCCTCCACATGGAAGACATTTCCTCCTCAAGGACTTTTCGTCCTAAGAAAGTTCCTCCACATGGAAGACATTTCCTCCTGAAGGACTTTTCGTCCAAAGACATTTTCTCCCCAAGGACTTTTCGTCCTGAGACATTTCCTCCCCAACCAAGGAGTTTTCATCCTAAGATATTTCCTCCCCAACCAAGGAGTTTTCATCCTAAGATATTTCCTCCCCAACCAAGGAGTTTTCATCCTAAGATATCTCCTCCACAAGGACTTTTCGTCCCAAGACATTTTCTCCCCAAGGACTTTTCCGTCCTGAGACATTTCCTCCACAGACTTTTCGTTCCTACATTTCCTCCCCTATGACTTTTCATCCCAAGACATTTCCTCCCCAACCAAGGAGTTTTCATCCTAAGATATTTCCTCCACAATGACTTTTCGTCCCAAG
Source organism: Notospermus geniculatus (assembly GCA_002633025.1). Lineage (NCBI taxonomy): Eukaryota > Metazoa > Nemertea > Pilidiophora > Heteronemertea > Lineidae > Notospermus > Notospermus geniculatus. The sequence continues at coordinate 115,470 of NMRB01000655.1, read as the reverse complement.
ACATTTCCTTTCAAGGACTTTTTGTCTCTGAACACATCCTCCCCATGGACTTTTCTTCCTCAGTCAGAGAAATCAGCCTACAAGGTTGCGTCTCTTTGTTCCTTATTATTGATTATGGTCCAACAAGGGGTCATCTGGTCTTTCTTATTATTACCAAGTGTAAACTGAGCCTAGTTGAAGAATTGGAGAGTCCTATACTGGAGAGGGAAAGAGGACGGTAGCAAGCACAAGGCTGTTGCCAGGAAGGAAAATTTTGCTACCTCCTCCAAATGCCAAGACCACAGCATCTTCATGCAGTAGCTCCAGAAAGCAGGTGGGGAAATCAACACCCCTACAGATGCATTACACACGTGATACAGCATCTGGTGCCAGATGTCAATGTTTTGGGGAAGGAAGGTCTTTTTCTAGCATCTTAATTTTTTTTGGGGGGGGGGGTAACCAGCAGCACGAATGTAATAACGAAGGAAAGACAAAGTTTATGTACATTTCCGATATTTACAAAATATACCACATATCACATGGCAATTACCAGAGAGGAATGCACTAAAAATCTCGGCAAGACACAGTCCCACTCACAGACATATCAACACCTGTATTCTCTGATTGACATGAACCAACAGATTCAATGAATCCTGGTGTTTTTTTCTAAAGGCCGATTGGAAGGGATACACTGGACCAAGCTGAAGCCATTCATGTTGCATCAATAAATACGAGTGCACTACAGCCTCGCAGAGATCGGTAAATCCTGGTCTACACGAATCAACAGGAGATAACCATTCATTAAAATATCATCAATGATACAGCATACAAAACGCAATAAAATTGGAAAGTACAGCGAATAAAACAATAGAATTCAATTTCACTCATCAAATGATACATATACCGGTACATGTAAATTCGCCAATGTCCCAGTCTTTAACTCTGTCAAGGTGTGTGTTGTTCAGGCATCACCTGACCTCATCACAGAGACTGAAGCAGAGACTACGATTGACCAGGCTCTCTCCTACGTTTTGGGGAGAACGGTACTGAAGCTGAACAGGTCTACCACGACACTACCATAAACCGCAATATCAATCATTCATGATTTGATTAATGATTATGAGAAACTTATCCAAATCTCCGCTTTCATAAAATGAAACAACTTTCAGTTATAACGTGTTGGTATGCATTTTGGTCAAACATGCTACATCAAATGCTGTAAAATGAGACAATATAGGAAGTACTAAAATCATCAGTATATATTGAGTGATGAAATAAAGCTTATAAAATCAAGTAATTGGTAGACAATGATGAAATAAAGCTTATAAAATCAAGAAATTTTCAACTACTGCGTACAGATATTTCAAGCTTGTGCACAGATCTACTACTCACCAACCCATAACACCCAAGCAGGTGTATTAGAGGACTTTGGCAAAGAATATATGAAGTACGTGAGTACAACTCTGATACATGTTATTTACACAGTTGATAAAATATGACAGCACGCAATCAGTTTCTCTGTACCAGCAAAAAATTCTCAGAGAAATCGTGCAGGGCATTGCACAGTCCAGGCAAATGATATCACATGATGATTCTAGAACACTGTCAAACTCATACTTCGATTGATCTTCTTGCCGTTGCCAACCAAACGAGAACTTCGGTTACCACCAACTTGCGACTGTCGAGCTTGCATCTGATATTGTGTAGCTTCAATGAGTTGCCTGAAATATTTAATGAATGAAACAGGCTTCTGTTTAAAAGGAGTCATGAAGAAAATGGTTGCAGTCAATTCAGTTCATCATTTGTAAACTCACAACTAACCTTGAGAGCATTTGGTTCTTGAACTTCTCCTCATTGAGCTCTTTCCTCAGCTGAGCCCGTGATTGACTTCCGTATGGACAGAGTAGAGAATGCTGTGTGAGGGAGCTTGCTGTTGGTCGTTGAGTCGGATCTGGGTCAATCATTTTCTGAAAAGGAAGGTGACTAAAGTAACAGACAAACTGAGATGAATGCATCCAAAATTGCCATAAATTTGGATCAGTGTGTGTGTCCTCTCTATGGTAATCAATGGAATGTGTATGCTAAAGATTAGATGCTGGTCTCTCTCAGGATGGATACTTACCCGAAGTAACTGATTGAACTGCTTAGAGCACCCAGAAAGATATGGTAAGTGGCCATCTCGAATTGCATGCCATTTGTCTCCATTTTTTGGTAGATCACCACCGCCAGCTGTCAAGAACATTGTCAGTCCAAGAGAAAAGATATCACATTTGGCCAAATGGTCAAAATTTTCCAACAGAATCTCTCGTGGAAGATACCGGCAGTCACCTTCTTCAACATGAGTCGTTGACATTGATGTTACGTGACCAAGGTCACCTGGAATGGAAGAAGTACATGTATTTTAGAAACACAAACCAAGCAAATACCCAGGCAAGAATCTGAGATCCCCAGGGTTGGTCAGATATACTGGAGGACCAACAAACAAACTTGATATACCTGTACCTGTAGCTGTGACACGTACACATAAAAATACTCACCAACTTTGTATAAAATATCTGGCTCCCTGTCTTCTTCATCCTCATCTTCTCCTGTCTCCATGCCACTCTCGGGTGAGTTTGTTATCTTCTGATTTTGGTGTATGAATATGTTTCCTATAAAACAGAGCTTTTTTCAAAATACGGTACCTGTGAAGTGGTAGAATGTTTATGCAAGAATGCATTGGCCCGTGTCATCATGAAAGCTGTGTCCTGCTAGAATAAACTTCATCAGAATGTCTAGTCTATTACTACCACTGACACAGAGGAAATTCACTGCATTTGCCATCTTTATTTTTTCAGTTAGCAAGTGAGCCATTTGAAAGCAACATATGTGCATGCAGTAGGTGAGTGTTCACGAGAAAGACTGCCATGATTTACAGGACATACCAGGTTTTATATCCAGATGTACAAGATTCTGTGAATGGATGTATTTCAATCCCTGGGAAAGCTGGTACAGAATCTGACACAAATCATCTTCTTTGTAAAATTTCCCTGTCTTATAATGTTCGGAGAGCACTTCAGCAAGACTTCCACCTAACGAGAAAAGCTTCAAAGTTACACTTGGAGATCAAACATTCTGACTGTCCTCAGACTCTCAATGCAATCAAAAGTCAATGTATAGATATGAACAAATGAAAACCATACATTTGTGACTTAAATGTACCGGGTAGGTAAAAAACTTCATAAAAGAGTAATAACCTTCACAAGGCGAGCATTATAGGAATCAGGACCTTACTTACCATTGCAGTATTCATTCTGAATGTACATGTGATCATTTTCTGCCCATGCCGAATAGTACCGTACAACTTGTGGGTGTTTTCCTAGAACTGCATGTGCATACACCTCATTCATTGCTGTACGCCTAAAACAAATCAACAAACATAACTGCAGGCACATGATCCCTGGGTTTTAAAACTGTAATGCTCCTAAATTTCAGCAAAAATGAATTTATAAAGACTGTGTTTTAAGACCATTCTTCTTTCATTGCAAGGCTCCAACGAAGGGTGGAAGACTTCTTCCTCATCTGGTACAAAGTTCTAGATCTAGATGAAGAGTAAAGTCCACCACAGCAAGGACTTGTATTCAAAATTACGCAGCTTTGGGACTACTTACTCGTACTGACTACCAGCAACAGGCATCTTAGACTTCTTGATGGCATAAATACAACCATCCAACCGATTTACACACTTGTGAACACTACCAAACTCCCCATCTCCANTCTCCAGATTAATGGCTTCTGAAGTAAAATCCCCTGCTTCCATCTTCAGATCTAAGCTTAATCCAATTACTGGAAAGATGGAGTGGGTTTCAGAGGTGGACGATTTCGATTTCCACCAAGAAATAGCGAGGTAAACCATCATCATCCGTCGTGTATGGTGGTGTGAACAAGCATATGCATGTATGATGAGAGGCCACACACACACACACCTTGCCTACTGTATAGGCCGATGTATGTTATAGTATGTATGTACATCAGGTCCGACTTCCACACAACTCGGATATTATCCGACTTACACAAGACAGATTTCTTCTAAGTCGGATGAAATTGTCTGGTCCACTTGAATCCGACTTAGGCCTATCCGTTTTCTAGACTCCATCCATGGCAGACAATGGAAATCCTATTGTTTGATGCGGCTTATTCCGTCAATCGACGACCGTTTTTTTGGGCACTGATCAGGGATTATTAACTCGTTCCAACAATGTATCCTTGACCATTCCATGGTTCGTTTCATGCTCACACGTTTAAATTGGCTAGGCCTATGGCTGCCTGAGAAGTGAAATGAAAGAAAGAAATGAAAGAGCAGGACTAGCGTGGCATCTCAGGCCTAGGTTATGTATATTGATTATCCATTCCAATCTATTTTCCAGGTCTGCTTATGCAGATATGCTGCATGATACAGAACGAGTAAGTGGGCATTAACCAAGAGTTTGAAATTATTCTGTCATTCGAAAGGGAAGGCTTCAAGTGAGGCAGCAGCACTATCAAACCGATTCGACTTTGTTGATATTTTCATTGTTTGACCACATAATGTGAATCAAGAGGTTTTTGGAAAGATGGGAAATTACCGACAATCCATAGAATGCATACATGTACAGGAAAAGGCAGGTGTTTCATTCCTTGTCTGTATTATATATATAGGGGGGTAGGACCCCCGTAATTAACGGTACAAGTTCCTGTGATTAAAGTTAGTAGGGTGTGTTACAAAACCAAGCTTAGCTCCATCACGCTGGATTTGTTCTCATGTTCTGTGTCACTTCAGTTGCATGGGGGAATAGGTACCACCGTACCGGTACTCGGTAGGCCTTAAAAATCATGAAATGGAAATAAAATCAAAAATGAAATGAAATTGAAAGTTGGCTCCCCCCCCCTAGACCAACCATGACCAGCAGCAGCACTAGCACAAGCAGACAGACATGACAGAGAGTGAGAGAGTGCAATCTATGTAATGTAGCATAAGCATGGTAGGCCTAAGCATTAGACCTAGGCCTAGGCCTATTTACCAGATTAGGCCTACTAGTACTATCCAGGGGTAGCGAGCATAAGAGGTCGTAACCCTACGTCAGGCCTAAACAACCAGGCGTAGCGCAAGGGCCACAACGAGCACTACGCCTGGCTTAGGCCAGACGTAGGGTTACGACCCCTTTATGCTCCCTACCCATGGAGTTTTGGCAGAGGCCGAGAGGGTGAGTCGGGGCTGCGGAGGCGAGGGCGGTCATGCAGGCGGGCACTGATAGGCCCCCTATCATCCTATGCCCGCGACGAAGGAGTGTCTGTCTGGGGCCTCCCCGATAAAATTTTGAAATCTAGAACGCTGTAGATGCGATTTCCTGGTATCTCAGAATCAACACAGATGCTTTATTCTTGCATGGTTTTTTTTTTTGTTGAAAAAATTATTGAAAAAAAACATTTGGTGGTGGCGAGCAGGAGGGGGTCATGACCCCCCAACCCCCCCCCCCTCTGGATCCGCGCCTCTATTGTGCTATAGGCCAAGGCTATATTGATTTCTATCTATATTGATTTCTATCTATTTAGATTTCTATCTTTCATTTCAGAAGAATGGCAAATACTGAAGAACGAGTGAACAAGATCAAGGCAGCTGTTGCAATCCATCCCAACTTTCCAAAAGCTGGGGTCAACTTCAGGTAAGCCACATAATACATCAGTATCCTAGGCTAGGCCTCCTATTTTGTACTTTTCTTTGAAATTTGGAATCTAACCATGCTTTTCTGTACAGTACCGTACTGTGTCGACTTCTGGGCAACAGTACCTATACACACTTACTTACCTATCATTGTGTGCCAGATAATCTTTTTATTTCAGCAAGTGTAGTTGACATCACCATGAAAATCTTTGAATACCGATACCGAACTGAAACGCTGGTGTCGCGACAAACAACACCACTACACCAACAACTGATATCTAGTCTTTCTTTTTCATGAGGGATGTGTTTCCCATTCTGAGAGATCCAGCTCTTCTCGAAGACCTCATCAATCTACTTGTTGAGGAAATCTCCAGCAAAGCCAAGAAAAAAGGATGCAAAATTGATGCTGTGGTTGGCCTGGATGCCAGAGGGTTTCTGTTTGGTCCCATGGTATCAACCAAGTTGGGTGTGGCATTTGTACCAGTGAGGAAGAAGGGAAAATTGCCTGGAGAGTGTTTTCAGGTTTCATATACATTAGAATATGGAGTGGTGAGTAAGATCAAAATATGCTGGCCAGTTATTTCCCAGGCATTATGATTTTGATGGCTCATAAAGCTGTATTTGACCTCTATTTTATTGATGTACTACAACTCAATCTACCCATGGATTTTTTGGGTACCGGTACCTAATGCATGGTTTGTGCATTTTTGTTGTTGAATATATTTAATTCTCCTGTTTTAGGATGTGTTTGAACTCCAGGAAGATGCGTTGCAACCTGGTCAGAATGTTGTGATATTGGATGACGTTTTGGCTACAGGGGGTATGTGAAACACTTCTGTGATGTAGGCCTACTGTCACTGGGATCAGTACAATACTTCCATGCTGTTGATTAATGTTGCTAAGAGGAAATGAGCGGCACCACTTCAAATTTCCTTCAACAAAGTGTTTCACCTAGATTTCAGCAAATTATCTTGGGTTGTGGGAAAAATTACTAGTATACCGATTACCGGTAGTTGATTTCCATGTATTTCAACTGTTGCATGTTTTAATTTCAGGTACCATGAAGGCAGCCTGTGATCTATGTCAGTCTGCTGGAGTGAGTGTAGTGGAATGTTTATGTATTATTGAGTTTGTTGACATCAAGGGGAGAGAGAAAGTGACACCAGAATTATTTTCTCTTATACCCTTAGAGGAATGGTAATTGGCATGAAATTCAAATTATCATTACACCCTGCTCGACGGCCAACCCTCCAAAGGTTGGTGTGCATTGTTGTATCATTTGGAAATTGTCATGGAATCAAGGATGTGTAAACGGACAATTTACTCTGTGAATAGTTCCACCCAACTTTAGGGTGTCAATGGGAAACTTCAATGGATGTGGTACCGGTACATGTAACTATTTTACACCAATTTATATTTTTCCATTTTCAACCGCTTTTACTGTCAGAAAAATGTAAGCTTGTATGTTAGTGACATACTTTTTATACAATGTGCAGGCAGTGAATTTCTAATCATGAAATCCTCAGTCATCAGGTAGGCCTTGACCTACTGGTTTCATTACTTGAGGCAATGTTTGTGATTAAATGTATCACTGGCGGATTTATTTCAATAAAATCGTTGCCATAAAGAATGTCTTAAAAGTGATTCGACTACAATGTACTTTCTATTATCTGACGAAGGACCTGAAACATACATCGGGACATTTTTCATTGGTAGATTTCCTCCTGTTACACTTGATGGCTCTTCCCGGCGGGGACAGAAATAGACGCACGACAACAACAACAAAGATGGCAGCCTCCATCAAAAGCAATGTGCTGAAAAATTTCTCCAGATTAATGGCTTCTGAAGTAAAATCCCCTGCTTCCATCTTCAGATCTAAGCTTAATCCAATTACTGGAAAGATGGAGTGGGTTTCAGAGGTGGACGATTTCGATTTCCACCAAGAAATAGCGAGGTAAACCATCATCATCCGTCGTGTATGGTGGTGAGAACAAGCATAGGCCTATGCATGTATGATGAGAGGCCACACACACACACACACCTTGCCTACTGTATAGGCCGATGTATGTTATAGTATGTATGTACATCAGGTCCGACTTCGACACAACTCGGATATTATCCGACTTACACAAGACAGATTTCTTCTAAGTCGGATGAAATTGTCTGGTCCACTTGAATCCGACTTAGGCCTATCCGTTTTCTAGACTAATAGGCCTTATCGCACCTAGCACATGGCTAATCAGCATAAATCAGCGAGGCGGAAAGGGCCCAACCATCAGCGCCGCCGCTGTACATTTACAATACATTGTGCATATGCATGGGTGCATTTTTTGTCAACATTGGCCAATAAAAGTCACTTCCAAAAGCCTGATGTGCCTAAACTAACTAGCTATGTGGGCGGCGGTATAAAGTGATTCAAGTGGATCAATTATTGACCACTGATCGTCTTCGCGATCGCCAAAAATCGATGATTAGTCCATGTAAACAACGCCAAAACATTATCATATTATCGTGCAACCCCACGCTGATTGGTCAATAACTGACACGTGACCGTCGAGACAGGGCCACCATGATGACATGTGCTAATCTTTTGGAATTAACCATCGATTTT
>NMRB01000655.1:70962-102280 GCA_002633025.1 Notospermus geniculatus | reverse complement strand
TTCCACAGAGAGACTGCATTGTAGTTCCATCCCTGGCAAATATGTACGTCCAGGTGGTCCAATCAGATTTCCTCTGGAGATGTAACCGTCTGCAGTCTATCAAGGTCAAAGGTCATGAAGACTTGAGACAACCAAAGGAGATATCTGAATGTCCTGGATCGGCCGCGGTGTATGACTTGCAGTTGACCCAACTTGCCAAGGGGACGGATTTCACCCCAATAACAGAACCTTTTAAAATATTCGAGTGAGTATTCAGAACTTCACAGGAAAAACTGCTTTCATTCTGCAGACGCGGATCCAGGGGGCACACCCGGCGCACGCCCCCTTTCGGCCAACAAATCTGTAAAAATGACCGTGAAATTCTGAAATTTGGAGCAAATCATTGAAATTCACCATAAGTAGATTTCAATGTTTCTAGCACAGTGCGCCCCCTCTTTCCGAAATCCTGGATCCACCCCTGTTCTGTCACCAAATCTGAGCCTTTCAAAGAAGTACCTTTGTCCTCAGACACATCTGAACTTATGAATCACACAGCTGACTTGTGACAACAGCATGCCCATCTGTGAAGAATGTTAAGACATCAAGTGTTTTCAATTTGCAGGTTTGATTTTTCCGGCAAAACTCCTATAAAATACAACCGATCCCAGGCAGCAATTTTGGGGACTTTACAGGCAGGGTATTGTCATGCTGTACTGATGTGGTGGGATCTCCGCATGGACATGGACGGTGATGTTCTACTCAGCTGTGCGCCTCAATGGGCTCATCCTCAGCCAGAAACAATGCAGGTCAGTACTTATAATATACTTAAAATATTTACCAGACTTTAAGGTACAGTACAGGTCACAATTGACATCCCTAAATTCACGTAAGTTACGCGTAAGTCACTCGTAACTTACGCAACAACTCACGAGCGTAACTTACAATGTGAGTTACGCGAATTTCGCTAGGTACACAATGATTTACGAGGCGAGTTACGCGATTTTGGCGAGTTACGCAGTGAGTTACGCGAAACCAAAGCCGTAAGTTACGCATAACTTACGAGTAACTTACGCGAAGCCGTAGGGATGTCAATTGTGACCTGTACTGTATTTCATCTGTGGCATGTTGACTGGTGTAACACTGACAGTTCTGTTAGTGTGCTTTTAGATGCTGTAGCTTGATTTATCATCTCTTTGTTGCAGTGGAGGGACCATTGGATGCAAGCTGTTTACTTCCCAAGGCAGGCTGTGAAAGTAATAGAAGAGGAAGATATTGGTCTCCATGCCACGCATGATGAATACAGTCTCTGGTTTGATGTTTCAACTCATCGGTGAGTGCAACATTATGGTTTCATTCATCATTCTCTTTCACTGCATCTTTATGCCTTGCCAGTATATCTTGTCTTGAATAGACTCTATCACTCCAAATGAGTGCAGCAGCTGACAGTAGCATCATGACGTCCAGCACGTCATTTCTGAACTCCATGACGTGACTTGAAAAAAAGTCCAGTTGTTTCAGCGATCATGACGTCGGGGAAACAATTTTTTTTCCCGTCTCACGTCAAGACATCATGCAATGACGTGCGGGACATCATGATGCTACTACCGTCAGGTGCTGCACTCTTTTGGAATGATATCATCAATTTGGAAGGCCACCAGCACCTCCAGAAACATTGCAAATCATGCATGTTTCATTGTAGGTCAATGCTGGGAACCCTGGCCTTTATACTTTAATGTCTTCATGTGAAATATCCTGCACAGTAGTTACCTTCAGAAGCCAAGTTTTGCATGCTCAGTCTAAACTCACCATACTTGTACCTGACGTTGTTTCAGTCGTCCAGCTGTGATCCAGACCGACCCTCCAGTATGTCGTTGCAGCAGCCATGTTGCTTGTAGTAGATCCCGTATCCTAATGTTAAATGACCAGAAGAAACATGACATGTTTGTCTATTCATTGCGACAGGTATGGTCCTTTTCATTAGTTGATGTATCGTCATTCCCTTCAGAAACACAGGTTAAAATGTGACCCGCGACAGCAAAATGATCGGAATGCACTAGAAAGAAGACCCAAGATGACACCGGAGAACAATTAACAGAAATGGACAAAGTCAACTTTCACAATGGGTGGACAATCCTGAAATCAACAAACTGTTGCTATCACCTTCGGTCTTCTGTGCGCATTCCGACTCATTTTGCTGTCACGGGTCCCAAATGAGTATCAAGCAGCCAATGTGATATGTCACTGCATCACCTTTGCATCTGTTCCTGACCTGAAGCTTGGCTGAATCTTGCAGGGTATTTATTAGAGAAATCATGAGGTAAATGAATGTGAGCTGTCAGCCTGTGCACCTACTTTTGTTTGTCTGTTTCAGGTCATCACAGAAGACAGCACTTGTGTCTGCATTTCAAACGGTTCATATCTTCCCTTCATCGCAGCAAAGCTTGGTGCTAAAAAGGTAGGCAGGCCCGGCCAAATTATCCATGGCAAATCATTGACTGAAAATAAGAACCAACTCCGAGATGTGTCAGATATGATGTAGGATTTGTTTTGATTAGAATTTATTCGTGCATGCAAGGATTTTTGAAGGTGGTAATCCAAGCTATAAGGGCAAGTGAAAGGCCCCATATAAGTGAGGAACATGAATAGGTTGAGATGGCCGTTCTTCCATACTTACCAGGGCCAATAATGCTTTGGTTTCGGCCCTGATGGGAAAAAAATCAATAGAATACAATTCTAGCTACCCAGTACAATGATGACCGATACTCTTTTAGGTTCTGACTGTTGAATCGAACAACCTCCTCAGGAGAACTGCTGATGCCTATATCAGGGAGAATCACTTGGAAGATCAGGTGATGGTGATTGGGAGTCTTGCTGATGTAAAGGATAGCCTTCAGGGAAATAAGGTACCTAAAATCCCTCTTCTGACTATAAGTATTTTGCTTCATACTTATCGCAATACCTCAGAGTTCTTCAGATCAGTTGCATTCGACTGGAGTCTATTGTTCAATTCTCCATTCACTGTCTCTTTCAGATTGATGTCCTAATTGCTGAGCCATTCTTCTCCTTTGCCTCCCTGCCGTGGCATAACCTGCATTTCTGGTTTGCCCGCTCCGAACTGACAGATCTACGCCATGAGAAGACAACCATTTTACCTCGGCGTGCTGTGCTGAAGGCAGTTGTGGTACAGTTTAGTGATTTATGGAAAATTAGGGTGCCAAATGGAGTTTGTGAAGGATTCAACTTGGATGTTTTTGATGCATTGATGGCAGTAAGTTTTTGATCTGGGTAATGTTACCTCAAGAGAGTCTGTATTGAGGGCAGCTTTTCTGTTGCCACGGATCTCGTTTTTTTGTCAGGAGATACAAAAGTTGGAGTACACTCTCAAATCCTAAGATGGCTGCCACTGCTGCCATCACAAACTTTGATATCGTTGGTTTTCTGGGGAATGTTTGAACTATTAGTTCAGTTTCTGGAAGATGTATTGATAATGGAGAGTGAAGGTTTCTTTCTGATATAACGTTACCTGAACAGCTTGTTCCATGTTACTAGGATTCCTCTGACCTCGTGGATCCGATGGTTGAACCCCAGCCACTGTGGGAGTACCCAGGAATTGCCCTTTCACAGGAGACAACCCTTATGGAATTGGACCTTGAGGGAACTGTGCCACATGATCCAATCAAGTCTGAAAAAGATCTAAACATAGAAAGGTGAGGCACTCTTTTAATTTCTGATATGAATCATCAAATACTCCTTGATGAACATGTTGTACAGTAATAGAAAACTGGTGTATTCTTTCTGAATTTGGCAGGAAAGAAACTTAAGTGGCAGTCCCTGTCACTTCAGATAAAAGGGGCAACTAGGTACCGTATATGAGCAGTGCACTGTAAACATTAGTGTTACATTTGAAATTCAATTTGGTCTTTTGAACGCCTGGTATTTCATCATCTTTGTTAGTTTTGGTATCTCTTAACAAAGGAGTTGATCACCATTTCAGTGCTGGTCATTGCAATGGCGTTGCCATCTGGATGGACTTCGACATCAGCATGGACCAGATGGTAACAACTGGAGCTATCGTGCCAATCCTGCCAGGCAAGAAAATCACATGGACCCCAGACACCAGACAAGGCGTTCACTTATTCAGGTCTCCCACATTGGTGACTAAGGACTCGAGTGTAAAAGTAATCACGAAATTTGATCCTAGAAATGGAGATATAGACTTCAAATTTCAAGTTTCGTGATATCGATTTCTCACATTCGTGTTGAATGTCCTGAAATTTTAACAGAGTTTTCCTGCTTGTTGGTGATGCAGGCTGACTTAACCAGGCTGTTACATTCAATTGCGACACCTGGAATGCTGTCAGTGAAGCAAATAAATACATATGTATGGCCCAAGCTGCTTAGACTCAAGAGTCGGCAAGATATTGGTGCTGTGATGACTTCAACACCAATTTTAAGTAAGACTCGTGTTTCTCAACAACTGGGCCCTAAACCATTTATGAAAACCCTTGTTCTCTTCTTTATTACTAGCGAAGTACCTGTCGAATGACAGGTGAAGCATGGGGTGGTCCCATTGATGTCAGTCCCATTAACAGTGGTGCTCTAAACTTCGGTCATGTCCAGTAGCTACCATGGCAACGAACAAAACACTTAAAAGTACCACTTTCGCATCTCTTCTTCAAGAATGAAAGCACTATAAACCTAGCAAACTTCCCGTTGGTACCAAGTGTCATGGCCTTCAGGCAGTAGTTTTTGTGTTTACCTGTCACTCTTATTGTAGGCCTATAGATATGCAGCATGTGGCGAGCCGAGAGGCACAGTGGTGGAGTGTCGGACTTGAATCTGAGAGGTTGTGGATTTCATTATTTGTTGAATGGTTACGTCATATTCTCATCTCGTCTGAAGCATCAAACATGCAGCTCCTTGTGTTGCAAGTTCCCCTGAATAGTAATACTGTGGAGACTGAAGTGAGAATGTGCAGAGGTTCCGAGAACTACCTGAAAATGCCCAATTTTGAGAAAGGTACTCCTGTGAATCTCAGATATATGTTAATTGAAATGTATTTCATCGCATAAATAAAAACTTTATTACTGCAGACATCATTATTTACACATATACAGAACTAGACTTGGTTACTTTTGGTCATTTCAATACCAGTAAATGACAAGAGAATCAACCAAGTATGATCCTTGTGAACAGATTCAGGACTGGTTATCGCTATCAGATCTGCTATCAAACAAGTACATTTTTAACACCATTTATAATCACAGATTTTGGTAAGTATTCATAAATCATGATAGGTCCAGTGATATCATTACTGGTTGTTAATTTCCAACCTTCATTCAATTATACACAGTGTATTTCTCGTACAGTTTGGACGGCAATATGACACCGAATTTGTCTGGGTATCAATCTCAACGAAAAACGAGGAAAACATTTCATTGGACTATTTGTATAGATGTACATATCATTGATATTCTTCAAGAGAAATCAAAAACATTCTGATACTGATTGTGAGAGTCTGTATAAATTGTCTTTGAAAAGGATTTCCTTCCTTATGTTGGCGCAGAAACCAGACCGGCAGCACCCTGTCCTAGTTGCTGTCCTCCAACAGTGCTTTCTAAAGGTTTGAAACCCAGCTCCTCTGTGGGAACTCCAAATTGTGTAAGTTTGGACTCGTACGTGCGCATGAGGTCATTATGGGCCTTGCAAACGCGAGCAAGTTCGTACTGGAGGTCTTTGATGGCACTGTTCTTGGAATCCAAAACGTCCTGAAAAATAGAACAGTGTGTCAATTTTCTTGGCAGACCATTCTTGGCTGTTTTTGCCGCAACAACTACCATGTTTGCCATACTTAGACACTTTAGTCAAAGAGAGGCACCTTCACTTATTCATTGTTTCTACGACGTAACTCCGACAATGTCCGCCATTGCTGACGTTGCCGGGGGCAAAATGCATTGTTGATGACGGAAAACCGGGGGCAAAACGCGCAACGCAACAGAACGATGTTACATCGTGGAAACGACGAATAAGAAGAATGGATCCGATTGGGAAATCGAACCAAACGTCAGTGGTGACAGGTGCTGACTTGTCCGGACAGTGGCACCTGTAGCCCATTCCATTGCTACTTCATCTGTCGTGAACGTACCTCCAATTTCCTTGTGACCACCGTAAGTGCAGTCGGATCAAGATTAGATGCAGACAAGACTTCATTCAGCTGTGCCTCCTTCTTCTCAAGGGTGTCTGCCAAAGCCGACAACTTCTTTTCCAACAGAAGGTTCTTAAAGTTTGATTTTTGTTGAACTTCATGAATGGCTTTGACAAACCGTCTGTACAGATCATCACGCTCTCGTTGAGTCTGCAATCAAATAGAAGAGATGGATGAACATGGCCAGTCACCCACGCTGAGGTGATACGATCTCTCATATCCTCCAAATCAATCTGAATCAAGTGCAAATGCAAGAGGGCTGTTTTTATCACATTCATATCAATAAGACAGTTGCATACCTTTTCGAATCTCTGCTCCAGGACCTCGTGTTCCCACTGTAAGGCTTTAAATTCCTCGTCCATCACCTTCAATCGGGCCTTCGCACTCTGAAAATTAAACCCAGAAGTTTTAAACTCTGTCTGTCGACAGATAGGCAAGTGCTGGATGGTATGTGTATGGATGGGTACAAGTTGAGTACTGCACTTACATGTACTGTTCAATCCTATTTCAGAAACACTACTCAGATGGAAAGCAAAAACACAATAGGCAAGACCAGGGAGGGTTCAGTTGCATCAGATACTTACAGCTAATGACTGCTTGTCTTTATCATAGTTTGCAAGCTGTTTACGCAGCTCCTCGACCTCTTCTCTGGCCTTCTGCAGCGGCTCCATCAACCGCCTGTTCTCTGCCATCACTTCAGCCATCTGCTTCTCCATGCGCTCTTCTTTCTTCTTCATTTCCTCAACTTGTTCCTGAATTTGGACAAATTTCTTGAATTTCACAGAAATAGCAAACAAAAAACAACCAAGGTTTGGCTTATTCTCTGACAAGTCTGGGTGGCTGCCCTACAGTCGCCCTATAGAGGTTCTTCACTGACGTCATAACAGTCACGTGACTACAAAGAATCAGCCATGTTGGCTGTCAGGTGTTAAATGGCCGGTGATGACGTCAAACTGTCACGTCATGAAATTTTGACGTCATGATCTGTGTGTTGACACTGTGTTCATGCCGTGGTGTCGCTTGACATTCCGACAACCAATATGGCGGCAACATGTCGTCATAGAAATGTGACGTCGTATAAAGAACGTCTATTAAGTGTCAATTACAGCAGCTCTTTATGGAGAAGGGAAGATCTTGAGTGTAGCAAAACTACACAGTCAGCTGCTGGTGTTTGAACCTTACCTTCAGTGTATTGATAAGTGACAGGTTATTGAGTGTGATATCATTATAATAATTCTTGATATCGCTAAAGGCTTTTTCATGATTCTTCATCAACGTGTTGATCTGACCATTTTTGCGTTCCTCAATCTCGTGAATCTCTGTTTTCCTACGGAGGTCAAGCTCATCACGGAGAGTCCGCATTTTCTTCTCATATTTCGCCTCAATCTCGCGCGCTTGTCTCTCATAGTCCTGGCGAAGCTGAGTGATTTGTTCATCTGTTTCCTGTGGAAGAAAGAGAGACACGAGGATGAGTGACGTAAACAGGAAATTATCTCCTCCCGCACAAGTCAAACAATGACTCAAAACTCTGCTTACTTAAAACTGAACCATACTTAGAAAGAAAATGTGAAAAAATGCAAATTACCTTTTTAAGATTCTTGATGACATCTTCGTTTGCCAATTCCTGCTCTTTGTTATCTACTTTGAGAGAACGCTTGTCTTTGCGGAGTTCCTTTTCACTGGCCCTATTTTCATCCTGTGCAAGTTTCAAAGCCACTGTACTTTCTGCCTTCAATTCCGAGATATTATTCTGGTGCTCATAAAGTAGATGTTTCACTTTTTGCTTGTAAACCTGAAAGAAAACAAAATCATTTATTTAACAACAGAATCCTTCATTTTTATGTGATGAATGGAAAGTTAATTCCATGTAGTTGCAAATGTATGTTTGCTGCTGTTCTTTTAGATCATGTTCACAACAGTTTTACAGCTACATGTAGATCTACTATCATATCAGAGTGAAACCTAATAAGAATCATTTGTCAACATTTTACAGTACTGGAACACTGTATTTTTTCTGCAAATTCAAGTTGAAATCCCTCAATTAATTTCTTACTTTGATCTCAATTTGATGTCTTTCTTCAGCATCCTCCATTTCTCTATCTTTGTTCCTCAGTTCTGCTTTCTTCTCTTCCAACTGCCTTTTGGTGATCTCCCAAAATGTGTTCACTTTATCACGCTCAAGTTGGAAGTAGTTCCTTTCCTCCCTCTCTCTGTCCAGCTCCTCTCTGAGTCGCACAATGTGCTCCTCGAGCTGTTCTTTGGACATTTCTTCTGTGGAGATTCCATCGATGACAGTTGGCGTCTTTGCTTTTGCAGATTTCTTCTTCCCCTTTTTCCCACTTCCTTTCTTCCCCTTTTTCCCTTTCTTGGGAGGCTGTCATGAAGACAAAGTATCTCGTTTTAATGAACATTTATGGATGGTTTGATCTTGGAGGAATTATACTGACAGTATAATTCCTCCAAGGTTTGATTGAATGTAGGCCTCCTAGGCAGTGGGCCTATCGTATGAAATATCTTCATCATCAGACATAGGCCTAGGCCTATGATGTATTGTTGCATGTTCTTGTACCGATCAGTCGCGAGAGTCAGTGACTGATCTTCATATCATGATGATCTTGTCACTTTAATTTATTAAGAAGGACTTTTAGGCCTAGGGCCAGGGCTAGGCCTACCGGTATTATTATCAAACTAGCCGTAACCCGTGAAAATCACGGGTTTGAAAAGGCAGTTGTAGGATTGGTTTTTGTGTTAAGAGTGTATCGCTGACTTTGTTGATGTTACGTAACGTCGGTCTTTGGTCGATGACGTAAACACCTCGATCGTCTGCCTTGCAGCACATCGTCTGCACGGACTCCTCAGCGTGACGTCATCTTACATGTATGACGTCATAGTTATCGTGACGTCATATTAAACTCTCAAATCCTTGGTAACGACCAAAAACCCGTTAAAACATAATTCTGCGAAGTTTTAATGGAAAAATCGCTTCACTATTATGCACAAATACATATCAAGAGGAAATCACCTGCCAAATCTGAGCCGAATCGAAGCATCACAGACGGAGTGTGGCGCCGGACAAAATTCCGGCTTAGCGTATTATGATATAGATTAGCCTACCTAACCTAGGCCTGCCGTAGCCTACCATAGCGTAGGCCTAAAATTCATTAATTACCGTATAAATTGGGATTCTAAAATGATTCGGCCTACAACATGACAAATGTCCCAAATCAATGAAAGAATCATGACAATTCAATGTAGGGGGCCTATGCCTACTGTTCATTCCAGTTCCGATTGGCGCGAGGTTTATCAACGATAGCTCCGCAACGCCTCGGCCGATTTTGATGAAACATACGTCAGTCGACTTGTCTTTCTTGGCGGTATCTTATAATCCAAGTTTCATCGGACTTTATTGCAGTTAAGTCGTTGAAATTGACCAAAATGTCATTTTCGCCGATCGGCTGCCTCCATTGAAATGACGTCATCGCCAGCGCCACACGAGGAACGTCAGATCGGACTATTTGTTCGGGGGAGAGAAGCCTCTCAGACATTTCGCATCTGACCTCAGTTTATTCCATGCTAACAGAGATTTATTGTCCGTCAGATGAATAAAATTACATTTAGTGAAATATAGCAACGGAAAACATTCACATTTCCAGCACACAATCTCACGGGAAAAAGTTTGGCTGAACACGTGAACGCAGGAGCGGCTGCCCACCCCTACGAAAAATCGACGCGACCACGCAAAACACAGCGCTCGTAGCGGCCAAATCGTGGAACTACACTTTGTACACAACCTCGCGTGCAAATGTACAGGGGTAAAAATATCGAGAAATAGTGGGAATATCGCGATGAAACTTGGATTATAAGATACCGCAAAGAAAGACAAGTCGATTGACGTATAATTCGTCAAAATCGGCCGAGGCGTTGCGGAGCTATCGTTAAAAAACCTCGCGCCAATCGGAACTGGAATGAAGAGTAGGCCTAGGCCCTGTCATAGTGTCATCAGGCAGGCTACACCACACGTAGGCCTACATGTACATGATGTACAGGCTGTGATGTACATTCATACACACGTCACTGCAACACAAAAATCTGGCAAGAAACCGCCACAAATAAACGATTCTACACACCAAACAGGAGTAACATCCACAAATATCAATCGGCAGACTTTTCAGTGAGTCATTCAACAACTGTCTGCACACAGAATCTTACCATTTTGAGGTTTATTAAGCGAACAAATCAAGATTCTTTGGTCCTTTTTCTGAGCACTATTCCTGGTATTATTTACGTGTTGCCATGTCCACAACTTGCCTCGACTTGAAATCAGAATTCGAGCGCCCTCTAGTGTTGGAATTCCCGAGAATGACGTCACGGCCAGGAGATGTGTGGGATTCCCCGAATCGCCATTTGTTCACTTCCAGCTGTGTGTGTGTGTGTGGGGACTTCCACCCTCTTTTCACTTTCTCTTTGATTCTGTACTTTCCTGTTGAGAGACAGTTTCGATTTGTCGGAGATGACGCTGTTGGGATTCTCATGTCACTGAAGTAAGTTTGATTAGGTAAGTGAAGATCATGATTCGCGTGTCGGATTCCTTTCCTTCCTGTAAAAAATGCAGAACTGCTGTATGGGCGGTTATTACCGCAAAAAAGTTTGACTTTGAGGTCACGTGATATATTCTGAATGGAGGCACCAGGTGGCGCAAGTTTAAGTGCAGCACGTGAATCTTTGTTTGTGAATGTAGACGTCAATGCAAATTTTACATGAGGTGGTGCAGAAATTTCGTTTTACGCGAAAACACTAATGATGTAGGCCTAGCATTTTCATTTTTTTTGCATATCTTTGTGCTTTGTCGCCATTCCCTAATAAAACATGTGGATGTCTCTTCTGCATACAAACATCTTCATCTCCGTTTTGCCGTTGTATCACTCTTTGTCCTCCATTTTTTGCGGTAATAACCGCCCATAGGTTGTCTGCATGCCATGACATGCCATGCCAAATAGATAGATGCACTTGTCAAAGTCAAGTCAGACAGTTTTTTTAGTGGCCAATGACCTTGCACATGCTGCAGTCATGGGATAATCGAGGAGTCCAAATTTGAGTTGGTCACATGATGAAATCAATGAGTCCAAACTAAATAATGACCCAGTGAACCTGTGGTGAGCTGAGGCATGCATTGTTCACATGATAATTACAGGGCTGCCTTCGTAATCTCAACCTAGTACTACAGTGTGAATTGTGAATGGAAAATAATATATGAATGGGAAAGGATAACAGATAAACTTAGTATGTGGACAAAAAGAAAACATGAAGGCTTTCTTGGAAAATTTTGGTCATCCAATCATCTGACGTGTCTGATCTTAGTCAGTTTGAAGAGCACAAGTGATTATTAGTGATGTAATTCAATATTAAATGTGTTTACCATCATTGGTTTATCATCATTATTGTGGTTTTACATTCATTCACAAAATATCATATGAATGGATGATATTCCACTGAATGATATCACATGCCCTTTGTGACTCAGATATTTCGATGTCAGTGGCCTGAGACAGTCACATGACGGGATTTCCCAATCTATATAAGTCTAGTAGGTCAATATGATCAATACATTTTGACATGATCTATATAATAATATATAATATATATATACAGGATGTGCTAACTGCGTCTTGTATTTTGTCACATCTGACTAGCAACGGCTCTTCAGTTCCTTCTCGGAGAGAATTTTATTTTGATTGTTAATACCTGAAAACTTTTTCTTAAACACTCAAGTTGTATGAGCCCACAGCTGTTGAAAACTAGGCCAAATTGAGTGAGTATTTGGCAGTTCAGATTTTCATGTCTCTTTCACTTTTCCATTCTCTTAGGCTGCTGCTGGATTCTACTAGTATTGCTTCCTTTTGCCTTCAGATTTCTTGTTCTTAGGTCAATATATTGTCTACCCTACACACCTTCCCACAAATTCAGTGGCCACTCTTGAACTAAAAACATGTACCGGTACCCCTCTGCACGTCATCAAAAGAATTCAAAAATTCTGGTCAACCGTGATTGTCCCTTTTGTATGGCAATGCAAGGGGCTAAAGCTTCCTCCTTGGACGTCATCTCTGAACACTTAGCGCCGTATTCCTGAAAGGGTGTATAGATTAGACCATCTTTAGAGGTCTTTTCTGGTTGGTCAATAAGCCCTTTGGAGAGTTTCCTTGTTGTCCAGTTTGGATGTGGAAAACCCAGTTGAGATTTTCCCATCTAAAACGGTCATATTCTGTTCATTCAAATACCGTAACTACCGGTAGTAAATGTGCTCTCAATCAAAAATTCTTTGCCACATCCAATGCTAAAGATCTTGTTTCAGGTTCAGCAACATCAATTTTGTTATTATCTCTGTTCTGTTTCCTAATTCAGTTATTGGCATTGTGACCAACAATATTTATTGTTAAAAGATGGTACTTTCGTTGCCTATTTGGCAGTTCAAAAATCACAGACCTGCTGACTACAGGCATGTGTGGGAAACTCATTTATTGCTTTGTACATGTTGTAGGACCTGCTTGCGGCTTAGGCCAAGAGTATAGACCCCATGGGTCATATTCATAAAGCAGTTCTATCGTTAGAACCATCTTACATGTGTAGGCCAGTTGCAAGTACAGTGGTTGACCATACTTGGAACGGGCCAAAGACGGTTCTAACGATAGAACCGCTTTATGAATACGACCCTAAGCGGTTCTATCGGTAGAACCGTCTTAGGCCAGTTCCAAGTACATTGGTTGACCATACTTTGAACTGGAATGACTGGCCTATGACGGTTCTAACGATAGAACAGCTTTATGAATACGACCCTATGTGTACAACTGGCTGTGTTTGAAATATTGATGAAATGATCATATTTTATTTTCGCTTTCAGATAATGACTGGATCAATTTCCAGCATAGAGGGAAAGATGAGTAGAAAGACAGCTGAGAGGAACCACTACCACAATGACCGAATCACTCCAGAATTCGTGCTCTCCCAATACTCAGTTGTCTTAAAAACCCTGAAGGATGAGGAAGTTCCAGAGGCCCGGACATCGCTTCAAAGCCTCATCAGGCAACTGATCTATGTTACGCCACCGAAACGTCGATTCTTCAACAACTTCATCGCTGATTTTCTCTTGCTGAGTTTCAAGCAAGTGTCTGCTGTTGAGAAAATCAAGTCGGCTTTCCATCATCTGCAAACATATTGTGAAAATCTTGTCAAGTTGTTTTGGAAGAAGGAGGTCAAAGTCATAAAGGTAGATAGGTGTTATCAATACTATTATAAAGATTCTTCACTGACGTCACAACAGTCACATGACTGCAAAGAATCGGCCATGTTGGCCGTCAGATGGCTGGTAACGACGTCAAAACTGTAGTGTTACGTTGATGCTGGCTGTGTTCATGCCCTGACGTCGCTTGACATTTTGACGGTCAAAATGGCGGTATCGTTTCATCATGGAAATGTGACGTCACGTGAATAACCTCTATTGTGTTCTCTCATCAAATCATGGGTTGTCTTTCTTGGGTTGAGTCTCCAAGATCCGTTGGTCAAATGGTATAGTCGAAGTCAACCTTACTTCAACAAGGCAAAATGCCAGGCCTGTGAACAGACACCATAAAGTGAACACAATGATTAAACCACAGTATTTACCAGTTGACTGAGCACAACCTTGGATTTGCTATTGGCTCATGAAAAGTTAACAAATTTACCCTAACATCATTAGGTTAAGGGCACCGCAGACTGGCGATTTTTCGAGCGATTTTCTAGGCGACCGCCCTTGCGACCACAGAGGCGACTGAACATATTTTTAGTTTTTTTGGTTTTTGTTGACTCGTTTGCGACAAATGCTTCTTTGGAAGATCAGTGATGTCGTGGATAACATCACTGGTCGACCTCAAAGGTAATTATTGCAGGCGACGTACTAGTCGCATCGGTAGTCGCCCCTATTTTAGTCGCCAGTGTGCGGAGCCCTTAACTGCGACATGGATTATTTACCATTGACCTGTGTATGTTTTCAAGCTTGTTATTTTGCCCGTGTTGAAGTAAGGTTGACTTCGACTATACTGTTTCGTGTATTTTACCTTGTGGCTGAAGATTTTTTTGAAACTTCAAAAAATATCTCTTACTTGGCATGAAGATTGCAATGAAAATACCCACACTTCCAGATTAATGGCTGAAGTATCATTACACCAGGCCATATTGTCGTATAGATGGCAATTTCTTTGATAAGGCAGGTTTTTGTGGGCTTCTCTTGTTTCCTCCTGCATTACATCACAACATTATTACATTATTGTTCAGAGCTGAAGTTCTTGAAGTACCAGGATAGGCAATGGCATCTGTTATCATGTGGCTGCACAACTGGTATTGAAAATCATCATTTCTGCTTTCAGAGATATACAGGCCTGTACAAGAGTATTCAGGATGTCCTGCCAGACGTTGATCGTTGTATGGAAGACATGGGCTACATGCATGATCAGGACACAGACACTTTCAAATTAAAACCTCATGAACTTCTAGACAAGGAAAAAATTATGAAACTAGGCTTCGACTTTTTTCTGACGCAAGTTATAATTGAGTTTTTGGAGGACGTTTATTGTGATCTAAAACGCGATGGATATTCGTGGAAACAGGTTGTAGATGGTGCTATCCATTTTGTCGGGACAGAACAGGAATGTGTGAAATGGTTTGGGGAAAATGTAGTGCCAAAATCAGGTCGATTGAAGAATGGATATGGTATGGAGTTACATTTAAATTCGGGTGACGTGAGGCGGAAGATTTCAAAAGGGAAGGAGGATGACAAGCATGTGAATGGGAAAGGTAGCGATCCAGCACTCAAGGAGGGCACGGATTCTTCATTCTACAATGTAGAAAAATGGCTGAAGGACAGTGTCGATGATAAACATGACTACCATCTGCGGCAGCTTGAACATCATAAAGAAATTGCCCGCCAGATGGAAATGTCACAACAAGAGGACGCGTTACGCCGGCAGTATATCAGTATGAAACAACATCATCAACCGAATGATGTGAATCATCTGTTTGGAGATCCACAGAAAAATCCAACCAGCGAAGGTGCTAAAATTACTGGAGTACCAAAAGTATCGCCAAATATGAGAAAAAAACCTGTGCAAAAACATGTAGATCTCACTTATGTAGATCGTGTGAAGCCTCGGGATGTAAAGAGGGACTCATCGCGTAGTTCAGCGGCCAAGAATGGACTTGCCAGTTCTAGTAGATTGTTAAATTTAGATGCGAAGAACAACATCGATTATTTGCGATTTCTCAAAGGAGATCCGTTGAATTTGGATGAAGATGATGAGGAGGACTTGTATAATGATTCACAGACGCAACAAAAACACTCAGCGTCAAAGCTAGATTTATATTCTAGTTCATCGGCTGGGAAACAGAGAAAACACGCACGGCCGTTTTCTGAGATATATGTAAATCCGCACAATGTCTTTGATGATTTTCATCGGCTGTCAGTTGATAGTAAAACCAAGGCCAACTTACCAGATGTTTACAGTATGCAAGGTACACAAGAGGATCACATGAAGAACAGCCTTAATGCATTAGGACTTGAGTCCACGGCTAGTAGCATGGACTGGGGTTTTGACGAGTGGAAAAAGGACTACAAAGAACGTGATGAAGCCATGAAAGAGAATGCACAACGTGACTGGGGAAATTATCGCAATCTCGAGCACGCGGCCCAGGACTATTTAAAGACTAATAAAACAGATGCACCTATACCTGAGGTGAAGGATTTATTTGATTTCGACATCCCGTCTTTGGATATTAGGCGCCCTCCGCAGACAGTTAACTATGGGATTGATGCGCTGGATATGAAGCTGGACAGCAATGTTGAATCTGATGCTAATGTTCCCCTTCCCAAGTTGAAAAAAGCATATCCTACGAAGGGCGAGAGCAGGCAAACAGTACCAGCAGTCCACAACAAACCAGTGGATCCCAAAAGACCTGCCTCATCGAGGAACTCAGTAAACTTTCCCCTGAGTGATAAACCACTCAGACCTGGTGAATCGTCACCAAACTCGAAGGATACAAAGAAAAGAACAACTCTGGCTAGTCAGGCTGCTGGGGCAGACTTGACGCGACCAGAGTATGCCCAAATCCTGAAGGAAAGTTTCCACACTTTGGGTGTAAAGGCACTCAGTGATATTGATCGTCCTCCATCTAGGGGGGCAGATCGAAAGTCTGCGTCGAAATCTATGGTGGATGATACCTTTAAACCTAATCGAGATCAATTGATTATAGACACACCACTTCATTATAATACTTTACCAGCCAGTCTCTCGGGTAGTACGGTGTGGAAGTGCAAAGCATGTGGTCACATGAACAGTAATATTTCGAAACATATTTGTTCCTCGTGTCTGAATGAACGGGAGAGCGGTACCGGTAAATGGCAATGCGAAGATTGCACGTTCCTGAATTTAGAAGATACTGATGTTTGTGGGATGTGCAACAAAAGTCAGGCAAAAGGTTCAGAGAAGAACCCACTGGCAGTTGGCGGGCGTGAATGTCCAAAATGCACCTACATCAACCCGACAGATGCCAAGAAGTGCGAAATTTGTGATGACCCCCTTATTGTGTATGCTGTCCATATATAGATAACTGTGACTGCAGTAGGGAACTTTCTGAAGCATAGGCGGTTTGACTTTGATTTCAGTGTAGAAATCCAGATATTCTAGAGTTATGTGTTGGCAACTCATAACGGAAAAATCTGATACAATGCATCATAGTATGATGCATTGTATCAGATTTTTCCGTCGGGGCCGAAGCCATAGCATTATTGGCCCTGGTAAGTACAGGAGAGGCCATCTCATGTTCCTCACTTGGATGGGGTTTTTACTTGCCCTTGCACCAGGCTTATTACTGTCCCATGCGATGGACTGAAGAGCCATGTATAATCCCATATGTCCCGGAATTCAAACCCGGGACCTGCCGCTTGCTAATTGGACGTGATAACCACTAGGCTATCAAGTCTCCTCGAAGGGCTCACTTGCTTACTTGTTGGCATCATAGATATCCAGATCTCTCAACAATCTAATTGATGGGCCTGTGGTCCGATACGCACAAAGCTTTGTAGTAATGACTTTCAGTCAGCAAAATTGTATTAGCAAGCCTTTGTTGTTAGCAGCTACAGTATCAACTCCTTTGCAGCTCAGAAAAACCTTTCAAAAGGTTTGTTACCTAAGGTATTGAGCGGATAATTGCTTCATTTGTTGTGGATGCAAATGGATAATGTTTTTCTCCTAGATTTATACCTGACTAAATATCCTATTTGCACGGATCCCATACATTGGCTTTATCTCATCAGTATTGTGTGCTCGAGTTTATGATGCAAAAAGGAAATACTATAATCCTGCATAAGAGGCCTGTTATGCTGGTCTTGTGGCATTCTAGAAAGCTGTAAACTTTATGCTACTCTAGAGATTAAGCCAAGCGATCGATGTATTGCTAATGTGTTGGAAAAGTGAAAACAGCCAGCTTGCTTGGTGTGTGGTGTTTGTGTGAGGGTTCTTTCCTTCCTTCATTCCTCTCTTCCCTCTTCATTCCCTTTTCCATTCGTTCCCATTATTGTCCTGTATCATGCAGCGTGGCTTATTCTACCATAACACCTTCACAGAAGTACACACCAAATAAAGACAACAAATATGGGACCTTATTAAGCGATTGATGTATTGCTAATGTGTTGGAGAAATCAAAACAGCCAGCTTGCTTGGTGTGTGGTGTTTTGTGTTAGGGTTCTGTCGTAACTTAATGGAGTGCATTAATTATTGTCCATTTGGGGAAACCTATTGTTTGCGCTCAGCCTGACAAAGGATTTGCAGACCCTTAAAGTTCTACGGGCTTTGTGAATACCGAGTGTGTGCATAGAAAAGCTACATTGTGATATTACCAAAAACCAATTCCCTGATAATGTATGATTTTTAGCTCACCGGGGTGAGCTATTACAATGGTGCAGTGTCCGTCGTCCGTTAGCGGGTCACATTTTGTAACCGCTGGAGCTATTGATCTGAAACTTAGTACATTATATACCCCTAGGTCAGATGACCCATGACACCAAGTTTCAGTCCGATTTGACTCTTAGCTTGGCCACCAGGTGGCAGAAACCAATAACACAAAAAGTTCAATAACTCCTGAACTAAATGACTGGATCACCTCCAAATTGTTATCATAGGTGTATCTAATGAGGATACATTACATATATATAATGGGTTTTTGATTTGGCTTACTTTTCAAGTGCAATAACTCCTGAAATTGTGACTGGATCATCTCCAAATTTTTATCATTGGTGCTTCTAATGAGGATACATGAAATATGTAATGGGTTTTTGATTTGACCTACTTTTCAAGGTCACAGAGTTCGATTTAACATTTGACATTTGTTCTGGTACGTTCAACCAGGTGAGCACATGGTCCATGGACCATTTCATCTCCGATAGAATTGTTTCTCTGAGATGATTGTGGATCTTTTGTAAATACTTCGATTGATAGACAAATCCCAAATTGACGAAAACGAGAAAGATCTGCGCACTTCCGCCGAAATGGCAAACAGAACCTCGGTCTGAAACCATCTGACACTGAATGACGTGACGCAGAAAACCCCACGACCATGTGACGACACTGAGTTCGATGACGTTGCGTCAGACTCGACCATTGCTGAATCATGGATTGCGTCACGTCAGCTGGTTTCAGGTCGAGGTTCTGTTTACAATTTCAGCGGAAGTGCGCAGATCTGGGAATTTGGGATTTGTCTATAGCTTATATAGACCTGCATTGGTGCCTGCCTATAGCCTGCAGAGATGGTCTATGAAAACTCAAACAAAAGGAATTGCGGACTCTGTTTTTCAAACATCCTGAAGTGACTTAGGAATTTATTCCAATTCAGAAGCTGATAAAAAATTCTTAAAAGAATTCTTACCATTTCTCAACTGTTTGTGTAATTCCTCAACTCCTGCCGGTATTTTTCTTCGGTACCATTCACTGATGATGGCCAAAGAATTGTAAAAAGCAACAGAAAAACTGCTAGGTTTTAGATGCAAGTAGTAATTCTGAAGTTGTTGGTTGTATGAAGTGTGATGCCATCTTGTCTACCAGCATCAAATGAAATTGATAGTAATCTACCTTGGACTACATGTAAATGTCAGGAGGCATGGAGCCTGTTTTCCTTTCCAATGTCGCTGTGGTCAGATTCCAATGCTTTTTGAAAATGCTTATGTATTCAACCAATAAAGTTGCAAATGCAAAATGTCAAAACATAACATTTTTGTTTCTATTTGCACGTATCCATGGCTTGCAAGCCAAATGTGAAATGTTCCTCCTGCTAACAGTAACACTAAGGAACTTCCCAGTGTGTCAGAGAAACTGGTGGTTTGTTACCAGACTAAGGAACGTCCCGTTGTCTGTTTGTTGTCCAGAGAATGTGTTGCGATATTCAGGACTAAATCAGCTCCTAATGAGCCATTATCAAACCCATTGGCAAGAATCCAATTCTAATATGTTCTCCCAATGAATGCCTCAGGTCAAACCCTATTCAAAAAGAATGTATTGTCTTTCACCCATGATGATGATGATACCAACCTCCTGATGCCCCCAGTGTCTGGGTACACCCTAATTACTGGTTTAATTGACATGCAAGTCCATAGTTCACATGTTCACGGGTGATCAAGTATGCATGTACCTGTAGATGTAATACTTCTGTGCTACTTTCTGCAGTTACCAGGCCACATGAAAAAGCAAAAACACACTTTACAACAAGGATTTATTCAATTCTACAAAGTCAAAATGCATTAGAGATATGACAGTAGGCAGAGAAAGCAGGCTGTATTGCCAAGAATTTGAGAGAGGGGTTGTGATTTACTCTTTCCTGATTCCATCATTAAATGAATTTGAATTTTTCACCAACTCATTCAGTAAGTTCAACATGAAGAATGAAAACAGAAGAATTAACATCATGATGTGCAACAGTGTCTCAATTCATTGTTCTATTAAATCAGTTCCCATTTCATTGAGTGAATGAATTATGGACTGAACATCATCCATGCTTCCTGTCCTCTTCCTTTATCAAGTGGCAAACCCTGAGAACACAGCCAACAGAGAACACAGTATGAACAATCAGCACATGTTCTTCATCATCACAAGTCCTCTTGGCTCAATCCAGCTTCCTAAACTTTCTCTGGAACAACTTCTCCCTCTCTTGATTCACCAACAGTTTCATCAACATCCTCACACGGGGGCTTCTGTCCAGGATTCATCACAGTTTCACCAACTTCCTTATGATGGAGCGTAGTTTCGTCAGCTTCCTCACGAGGACGTTTTGTCACTGTAGTTTCATCAACTTCCTCATGAGGTCGCTTCTGTCCAGTTTTCGTCGTCTGCTCTGCTGACTGCTGTTGTGTTGTATCTTCTTTTTGGAATGCAAAGACCAGGTACAATGCTGAAAGGAGGAGAATTTGGAACTACAACTACTGAAATTCCTTGATNATGATGAACGATCAGGACTATCAGACCTACCACTTTGATTTGCCTTTTTTGCCCCTCTCCTTTCTCCTCAGCCTCCTGGCACAACTTGGTATGGACCTCTTTTGCTGTGGTATATCCATCTTCGTTTTCACATAACAACTGAAAACCTTCAGCTGGGGGGTAGGGCTGAAGAACAAAATATATTTCATCAATACTTAATGAGATATCAGCGTCAATATACAACATTATCATCCCGATTTACCAATAGGAAATTTTCAAAGTAGGGTTGGAGGGAATGAACTAAGACTCTCTGTTCACAAGCCCAACTTCTGTCAATTCCCATATACCCAAGTTCTCACCTCTAGGGCTTGCATTATACCAAGGAGGGCCCGGCTGTCTCCAAGATGTGCATGTTCTGAAACATATTCTCCAAATGTCTTCTTATACATGAGATTCATACCATGTTTTTTGGCCAACCTGGGAAAGGAAAACATCAAAATGATACCGAATGATGAAATAAATAGAGGCCAAAATGGGGCAGGGGTACCATACAAACAGCGAGAAAGTTTCAATGCTTACCTGACTAATGTGGGAAAATGTACCAAGAATTCTGGACAGTCAACTACTCCTTCCAAATGAAACATGTACTTAGCACCAAATAAGGGAATGTCTTCTTTATTGTCACTATCAAAAGTGATTCGGTAGACTTCATTACCAAAGCTGTTGTCTTCAGATGAACGCCATCTTTTCCTGTAAATGAATTATAAAAGTTTAGGTCACTTTTGATGTCATTTTAAATGGCTGTCCTATTTTGGAACAATTTGAGAATAAGGCATCGTTTCACTTTTAATCATACCATATATTTCAAACTATTTTGATCAAAAACTTGATCCTATTTTTCACATCAACTCAAAACTATTCATTTTACATCGTCAAAGAGGTTTGTACTTACACCAACTCGTATGCATTTGGTGTGGTTCCGATGAAGTACCCGCCTGGTTTTAGTGCCTCACAGGCATTCTGTAACATCTTATCAGCCTGC
Organism: Notospermus geniculatus; assembly: GCA_002633025.1. NCBI lineage: Eukaryota > Metazoa > Nemertea > Pilidiophora > Heteronemertea > Lineidae > Notospermus > Notospermus geniculatus. The sequence continues at coordinate 80,568 of NMRB01000655.1, read as the reverse complement.
TCATAACTCTCAAATGAGTAGTGAAAGGAAAACTGGCAGCTGGTAAGATCAACCCCATGGCTTGGGTTCTTAAACAAGTCTTTTAACCTTGCCTGGAAAGGACAATGAAGCATGCCATTGACTGATGTATTTCTTGGTCACAAACTGAGCAGTATTCAGCCTGCCTCAAAACAGCAATCACAGATCATCAGACAATTAACTGGATTCACATAAAGGATGTCATGAAAGTTTGACGAATAGGAATACCTGTGTGCAGTCGGCTGTGATGAATTCAGAGGTAAACATCTTCTGTGGATATCTCTCTTTTGAATTTCTAACAACCATTTCCTTGAAACGTGCTTCACTCTGTTCAACTGATGTGCCAGCTATATCTGCAAGTTGGATGGATATGTTTGAATTCATTTTAATTCCCAGCAGTTGGGAGGGCATATGTGGATGTCGCCTCAGTGAAAATATACATTCAAATACTTTAGAAAAAAGACTTAATACTTCGCTCTACCTGCACAGATAAGATGTCTGATGTGGCCCTTCTTCCATTTCAACAAGTCACCTCCCTTCCCAGAAGCCAAATCCAATACACTGATCTCATAGTCACCAGGCTTTTGCTTCCGAATGGCCTGCAGGAATTCAGCTGAAGTAGAGAGTAATGATTGCAGAGTAAAGTGGGATGACATCTATCTCTACCGTTGTTGATATCAGATTATAAAACCAAACTTTGATTTTAACTTTGACAATACACACCAATGAGAACACTTTTTATCCAGTTGTTCAGGTTCCTCATGTAGAATATCCTGCTCTTGACTCTTGCCTGCAGTCCTGACTCTTGCAATTGATTGTAATGCCTAGCAACAGTTGCGCTATGGCTACCATTCTCACTGAGCTGGAAAGGTAATGAATTCAGTTTAGAAGTTGTGAAAAATAACTTGATTATACCTGGAGTATTTCTTGACACTTACACTCACAGATAACATTGTTATTGCGCGGACAGTGTTAAATTAGTCCGTAACATCCAACCATTTAACCCAATAAAGCCGCCAATTTTTTTGCACTTTTCATCTGTAGTGTAACTTTCACCACACTGAACTGCCATGAAATGTCTTAAGCTGAATAGAGAACAGTATAATGAGTCAAGGCGGTTTATGGCGGTATCTGCATCTGGAGATATGGCGGATTGTGGCGCTCCTGGCAGTAATTGGTGATTTTCATTTCTACGTTAGAGGTGATGATGGGGATTTTTGTCAAAAAGTGGGCGTGGTCTTCTAGGTGGCTCTCGGCAGGGCGGTTTAGAGTGGCATGGGGTCTATTGGGTTAACTGTCAAACTGATGTGCTTTTGTTACCGGTGTTCATTCAAGAATCTTACAATTGATGCACTGGTTGTGTCTGGAGTCTGTGGCGGCGCTTGCACTGGTGATGGTGATGTCTCGCACGTTTTCTCTCCCGGTCCAGCTGCGGATGATGGCACTGCACACTCTAAGACAAAGAGAGTGTAAGAGATCAGTTTTTTGTGGGGGAACTAGGCCTACTGGTACTAACACACTAGGCCTACAAGATCTAGTGTGTAGTGTAGTGTAGGCCTATATTGTCATGATTGTAGTGGTGTGTGTGACTGAGCTGAACTGCTGAGCTGAGGAGAGAGTGAGCACGAGCATGCTGAGTGAAAGCAGGAAAGTGAAAGTCAGTTTGAGTTTTCATGATACGGTAGTTTTCCAAACTGAATATCCAGACGATTGGCTTAGATCTCTGACAAAGTGGTGTGTACATCATGGACTAATTACATAAAACAATAATTTCTAATAGATATTATTTCCTTTAACCGAAAATCCCAGAAAATTTGAGGGCAAAATGCACCTTTCTTCTCTGTTTCCATTTTGCCTGGGGAATCCCTCATTTTGGTTCCTGAAGCCGCCGCTAGGGCTGGGGAATTCCCTTTTCACCGGAAGTGACGTCAAACCGACCTTGGGCCATGTGGGGCACAGAATGTAATCAAAATACACTTTCTTCGTTTTAAAACTGCAAAATGCAGGGTGTCATACTAAGGCGATTTACCTGTCCGTTTAGAAACATCAGTAACAACAATTCCCTCTTCTTTATAGAAGTCTTTGGTGAGTATATCGCTGAAAGTCGTAAAGAAAACCTGATGGAATCCATGTGGGGGTTGATGGCATGGTTGCTGTCTGCACTGCACTGCATGCACAGCATGTATTTTGTATGTCATGATGTGGGCCCATATGTACAGTCTTTCAAATAAGTAAATGGACAGCGTGTTTTTCAAATATCGTCGAGATAAAACAAGATAATTGGATGCGGTTTTCAACATAGTGTGGTATAGTTACTTGGTCATATATCTCATGTATTTGGGTCAACCAAATTTTAACCCTTTGTTATGTAACAGGCAATTTAAAAAAGGTCCAGAAATCAACTTTTTTATTTCAATTTTTTTTCAGCAGAATTCAAAGTGTTGTGATGAGGTGATTGATAATAAGAGTTTTTGCGCAAAAAAATATTGAAAATGTTTTTCCGTTTTCGTAATATCTCAAAATATCAAAATTTGAGATTTTTGAAATTTTGATATATTCGATCATTTTTTGAAGTCATTTGGTAGCATTCATTCCCTCGTGATAATTTATGCAATTTTTGAATNTGAAGCTGAATTGGAAGGGGCGGTTTTAGATGCTGATCGAGAGTCAATTTTCAGGCGGTTTAAAGCTGCCTATAAGGAACATGGGAAAACACTTCTGGCTGTTCACTGTGCTACGTCCCTTGTCTGGTTTGGGTCTTTCTACTATGCTGCTCACAGGTAAATGTGGATCTCAAGTTTGGTAACGAGAGACTGACAGATCACCAATTGTAAAAACCATCTCGGAGCTACTATAAATTATTAGCTGACAATTATTTCTTTTGTTCCAACAGATAACATAAAAGTGGTTATCAATTAATACTGAATAAATTTTGACAAACATTGTTGCATAAATTGGCCATAGATTACTTCCATTTCAAGAATCATCACTTCTTTCTTATTTTTCAGTGGGTTAGATGTCCACTCTGTACTCGCGAAGATAGGCTTACCTGATTCACTCATCACACCGTTAGCAGACTCGGACCTTGGCAACGTGGCACTGGCATACATCATGTACAAGATAGCCACACCTGCCAGGTATGCAGTTACACTCGGAGGGACTAGATATGCCATTAAGTACCTTAAACGAATTGGCAAGATCAAACAGGTTCCAGAGGGAGATTCTCTGCGCGATCTTCTTGCAGACAGTCGAGACAGGTTTGCGCAGAAAATGGAGGAACGGAAAGAAGAATGGTCTCAGATTATGGAGGAGACTAAAGAACAATTAAAGGGACAGACTGACAGTAAAGGTTCAAGAAGCAAGAAGGATGAAAAACCCACCGACAAGAAATGAACAATTAACATTTGTTGTAGATAGTGCTGTTTCTAGCTTCAGGCTTTTATCTGAAGCTATATTAGGGAACAAGATATGCTTGATGCTAACTTGGCATTGGTGCCCATTTCGGAACACGCTGTGAAGATGGACTTCAAGGTGGCAGCTGCTGCATTGCAGTTACCGTACTTCTTCATGTTTACAATCAGAATGAAGTCAGGTGATGCATTTGCTATCTGCCCCTTGGATGTGCCCCTTGGATGCCAAATCATGCTGTGTCGTGATACGAGAGGTAAATTTGCCTCCTAGTCTCCAAACATTAACGGGTCAATTTGCAAGGCCCAGATGCATGTTTAGACCAGCGCTAATTCAGGACTTTACTTTTAGATGTAGACACTAGTCGCATTAAACTGTTATGTCTAGTGCCTCTTCTTATTGTTGGCTGATTGATGTCAGATGGCTGTTAAATGCATGTACTAATGTGTATTGAGTTGTTTCATGGGGTTGATATCTTGACAAGTTAGTGTTGGCAATGTAAAGTTGTCTGGCGATTAGTAATAAAAGCTTTTAACATGTTTAATGAAAACAGACATGAAATTTCATATTTTGTTGATGATTGAAGAGCTGACAGAGTAAAATATAATGTAGTTTCTACTGACCAATATCAGAGGTGCTATGAAACCTCAAAGAATGAAGAGCCCCCCCACACACACACACACACTGTCTGGAGAAGTGAATAATTCATGAATAATTGAGAGCATTGATTTATTCATTTCGTTGGGACCTGCATATCGCATTGCAAAGTTTTTTGAAATTTGGATATTGGAGGTGAAAGGCCAGGGCCAGTTTTGGCAACTAAGCCAAATGATGAGCCTGACGTCGGGCAAGTTAAAGCCCCACTGTATTGAATGTGAAAAACGCAAATCATCGCCGCGATTCTCACACGACGTCACGACGTCAGCGTAGTGTAAAATGTACTACGCTCTGTCAGAATACATTAGAGCTCTCCCTGCAGTTTTTTCCAATGCGTGCTGAAAACTAGGCCTTGATTCTGTGAAGTGCGTATCAGGCAAGCATTTTGGGGACCTTCACGAGGCTATGGGACCTCTATGTGCACTCTCCTAACTTTTTGAAAATATCGTAAAATTCAATACTGTGGGGCTTTAAGTGTTACATTGGCCAGTGTGTGTTTCTTGGGTCAGTGTGTCCCCTTTATTGTTTGGGAAACACTGACAGATAGATCAATATGTTTCTCTGTGTGTCCCCTATTGTCAAGCCGCTGCTTATTCCGTCAGACAATAGGAGGGGAACATTCAAAGATGGGGAACACTGGCACATATTACACCTGCGCCTGCAAATTCATGAAGATTTCAGTTCCATCCTCAGTTATCAGATGGCGCGGCGATCGCCAAGGAAATTTCAGTTCCATCTTTCGCCACCAGATGGCGATGTTGTCGTTCCGAAAGCGGAAGTTTGCCAAGTCATGAAGTCATGAAGTGCTGACATGGCTGAAGTCGTCAAATGCGCTCCGAATAAAGCCCTGTTTTGATAGGGATTTAGTCACATATATGCTGAACGGACACCACGCACACATGCATTGTGTTTCAAAGATTGATTCTAACGGTTCTTAGATGAAATCGCATGGACGGGAGTGGATGTGTGGCCGTGGGCTTTCTTCTGTTCTGTTCTGTCATTTTCACCCCTATGCCTGCCATTGGCCATGCTGTAGTTTTGTAGTGTAGCCTGCAGTCTCAGTACAGTGTGTGGTGATCGCAGATAAATCAACTTGACATGTGACGTGTGCGAGTGTACTACATGTACGTGATCCATTCTTGGAGAGATAGAGTAGTTGATAGCTGCAGGGATACAACCTCAACCTCACACACGACCCACTATTTTCCCCATATGGCCCATACCGGTAGGGCCAATAGTTGCTGCTGCTGTTCTTTAAATTGAAAATAGTTACATTTAACAACGGACCGTACGTAGTCGTAATGATGGAGACCTTCGGATTCTTCGTATCTGTGATAATTTTGCAATTGACGTTATTTTTGTGCTCGCTAGACGCGAAGTATATCTATTCATGTAAGTATTTCTCACAATCGCTCTTCCGCTTATGCTTTTGTCATTGTTTGAGACGGCCGTTTGTCTGCTTTACCTGTCATCCTGGGCCCAGTTTCACAAAGAATCTTTAGTCTAAAGTTTGACTTAAGTCATCATGTGACCAGGTTTCAGCAAATCAGATGGCTTCATTTCAGACTTAAGTTTTTTCTTAGACTTAAGATTCTTTGTGAAATCCAGCCCAGATCTTGCCACCCGCATTGTAATTTTATGTTTGTATTTTGTTGTTCAATGTCAATGGCTTCAAATTCAACGATACAGGGAGGTCTGTTTGAGTTTGCTGAAAGAAAGACTTTCACTGGTTTGTTACATGTAACAAACCAGTGAAAGGAATGCAGGTGTGACATGTAAGGGTCAGAGACTCTCACAGAATTATTGGCTAAACTTTAGAATACCCAATCGGAAGTGACTTAGGGCCGTATGCACGGGTCGGACATTCAGCCACACTTTCATTAAAGTCTGACTTTTCTCAATGCTTCAAGCACAGAGAAAGTCTAACTTAAACTATACTTTAGGCTATAAAAGTGCGACCCGTGAATACGGCCCTTATACTCCACCATGGCTTGGCACACAATGAAATCCTGTTGTTCGATGCAGCTCATTATTCCATCAATTGGCGACCTTTTTTGTGCACTGATCAGGGATTCTGAATTCGCTCCAAAAACTTTAATAGGTAAAAAAGTATTAAACTTGTCAGGAGAAATCTAATGCCAAATGTTTTGCTTCAGTTATTATTTTCATTCTCATAATGTATTGACGGCTCAGGATTTTCTTCATACAGGTGGAGAGCATGCTAACTTCAATTCTAATATCTCCTGCTGTAAGTTCAAAACTAAAGGAACCAAAGATTTCTCTTCTGTGTTAAAACGTCTCTGATTAACAACAATATTCTTGATTCATGTCATTTTCAAAATCTCTGTGTTCTTGTAGATTTTACTTCTTACACATGTAGTTCTACCTTGGAGGAATTATACTGACAGTATACATGTAATTCCTCCAAGGTTCTACATGTACATGTAGATTTAGTTCAAGTCTTGTTCTGTCTTTTGTCTGTTTGGTGATGCTTTGTGTCAGTGGTCCACAACTAAACAGGACTTTTCTGTGTTGACACAACATTGAAGCTTTATTTAGTTGGCTACAGCCACAGCCCATGTATTTGTGGTGGTTAGCCTACTTGTCAATCTCAAGATTTTCAGGCTATATATAAACTTTGTGTTCTTTGTGAATTTTCTGCACTTTGTTCCATTCCACTTCCAACTGAAGCCTGTTGGCAAGACAGCCCTCCTCAGATTACCATTTGGAATCAACAATAAATGAATGTGTACTTAGTGAATGATTATAACAAATGAGAATGACCTTGAGTGATACTGCTTCATCAACAACTTACTTCCTCCTTCAAATCTTCTTTCAGAATTACCAGTACTGTTAATACCATCTTCATTATGTCATGTATCATGTGTAGCTTTCCTAATCTTCCTACAACATCCCAACTTAGTTTACCCTCGTAGTTACATGTACCTTAATACCCAAAGTGTGATTTTCCTAACCCATATTTAGAAGTACCGTATTCCTTCCTCACGGTAATATACATGTTTAACCTCAGCAGTCACTCCATCAGACAAGAAAATTTCATAGTTTGTGTTCATATCATTTTAGTAGAATTCTTTACATCAGTCATCACTCCAGTATAATTCCAATTCCATTTCTTGAAAACATAGCCCAGTTTGATGGAGTGCGGGTCAGGGAGAGAGTAGTGTGTGTCTCTAGTGTTTCTTCCAGAAATTTGAAAGGGCAGGGTTTTTTGAAATAAGCAGAGAAAAGGGCAGGGTGAACTGAGAAAAAGGGCAGGGTTAGCGCCCTTCTGTAATAGAAAATGCATTAGCTGTTCTGAAAAAAGGCAGGGAGCATATTTTGAGGGGCAGGGTGCTGCGCCCTTCTATTTTGATCCAGAAGAAACACTAGTCTCCCTGGAGGAAGGCAAACCTTACGGTATTCTTCCACGTAACCAGAATCCCAACCAGAAGTGACCTTCTCAGTTCTGGTTTCACTACAAAACATGAATATCACCGGGAGTATATTCTTGATACATCCACCAAATTTTATTGCCCGAAATCTTGGAATTCCAATCAATTGTCCCCTTTCCTGCAGTGTTCCTTTATTATTTTATTGGCTTAAGGATTGTATTTCTGTTGTTTACAAACAGAATTAGTCAATCCAGGAATCACCAGGCCTCTTCCTTTTGTTCTGTTACGGTGCATGTAATCACGTAATTGTACCACCATGGTTCGCCTGAATAGCCTCATTCACACCCGAACAGGACCTACAGAGGTCCAGATTGCTGGTGGACAAAAGCCTTTAGCTTATCATCATGACACTGAGCCCTCTCTCCATGGCTTTGACCCTGTGACATCCTATTTGAATTTGTGGCATATCTTCATTGTTTTTATTGTTACTCAATTATACCATTAGCATGCCCTCCCACCACACGTTTTCGGAGGAAGTGTGGCAGTCTTGCAGTCCACCGCATAATTGGCTTTATTCTAGTATCCAACCACATTGTCAAAAGACCAGTCATTCAACTACCCAGTATGTGGGCTAACCAACCAAAAAGGCTGGTCAAACGTCAATAATATTTGCAGTCACTTTGAATACGCCAGCGGAAGGAAAATGTTCGAAAAAATGGCGTACTTTTCTATTTAATTTAGGCCCACCCTCAATCTTGTAATATCTCCTTTTTTTGAGAATAACTGTTGTGTTCAATTATAAGTTGTATCAACCATAAATTGTGAGCTGGCTCTCCCATGCACCATCTGATTTTAAACCTGTACTTTTGATATCTTGTATTACTAGATACCATGCCCAGCGCTGACTGCTCTTCGTCCATTCGAGAGATAGATGGCGCTGTCATCTACAGTGCCAACAAATTAGGCGGAGGTGTCCTACAGGACACGAGATGTGAGCTTCGGTTCACAAATGCCGATGGAACATTGTTGACAAGAAAGAGACTGGCACTAAAATTCGAGCAAGTTAGCATCGATGACTGTCATACCCGTTTAATGGTCTTTGCGGGCAAATCTGTGAGGGCTCGGTTGTTGGTAAGTTTGTGTTTAATCCAAGTTATTGAAAAAGAAAAAAATGAGAGTCAATTCCATGTTGATAATCAGGGACATCCTTGCTGTGTAAAGTCTAACCCAGTCTAGCCGTGGAGCAATGGAATGCGGAAGATGGAAAGACGACATGTATTTGCGGTTTTAATAATCTGCCAAAGCAGTCCGCATGACTGACGTCAATCGGTGCACATTATACAAGGAGCCAATAGGCTGTTCACAATCTCACAAGTGAATGTAGTGATTAAGACTGTGTGGTAACCACCGCGTTCAGGTTCATTACTTCCACATTTAGACGAATTTAAAAAGGTGAAGAAATGTGATGAAAAGGTCGAAAAACCCAAAATATCATTTGCCTTCTGATTGTATGTATATGATGTTGTTCTTTCCAGCAAACACTCACATGTAATGACACAGCGCCGACTGAAATATTTGAACCTGGAGAGGCCGCTACTATACAGCTGATTACTGGTAATGCGGACCCGAAACATTACCATTTCCGGTTACTGATAACATCATACGAAAGTAAGTTCGTGTTCAAGGAGGAGTTGTGGACCCTTATTTGAAAGGGACTACATGTAGAAATAATTTGGTGTTAACCGTGGCATTGACACTATTTAAGTATGATAACTTCCAGATACATCTTCCTTTGAACCAGACCTTCTGGCACATCTGTGGCACCTGGGATGAAACTGCCCAAATTATTTGGTGTGGCCTGTGCATGGGCTGTCTGACCACCATCCACAGACTGTACTTTTTGTACAGGTACAATGTAGCAACAGCAATCCAATATTGTCCTGTAAGCGTAACAATGCATATTGAAGGTACAATATAAGACATTTGATTTCACTCCTCTCATCTTGTCTTCAGAGTCTGGCTTCTGCGACGAACTTACGTGCAACAACGGCCGCTGTATTAGCAAGGACCTGGCGTGTGACAGCTTTGATAGTTGTTTTGATGGGAGCGATGAATTAAAGACTGAACCATC
>NMRB01000655.1:0-36212 GCA_002633025.1 Notospermus geniculatus | reverse complement strand
AATCTGCATCACTTTTATATTTTTTATTTTTTAAATCTAGCCTGCCATGTGATCTTCATTGGTCCATCAGATATGGATGATTTTGTTTGTACCGGTCAGGTCAGGGGAAAAAAGGAAGGTAGGGGTGGTGAATGAACAGCAGTCAAGCAGTATTGAATTACAGGCAGGATCATGCCAACATCTCAGCAACACATTTCAAATGCAGTCGAAAGTATCATTGAGATCACTTGATCACATAATCAGAACCGTAGCCTGTTTTACAGTAGTACTAGTAGAGTAATTGACAGAACTATCACAATCTAAAACTGTTGTTCATTCACTATCCTGAGGCATGTGGGAGATGCAGCATCTTTATTCAAATTACTGATAATCCTGTAATCTGCTGAACCAAGTTGGCTTTTTTGGGTTTAGTTTTTACGTTCTAGTTTTATTAGGCCTATGTGATGCTGCATCAAAAGTGGTGGTTCCTTTTTTCACAAAGCATAGGCCTAAAATTATGAATTTGTCATTATCACTGACGAATAATTAAGCACCGACATCCATTCCCTGAAATGGGTATGGTTAGGTTAGGTTCCAATAGTAGGCCTATAGTAAAGACAGCCTATATCTTGCTGCTGATGCTCCATGATATTTACAGGCTCTACTGACATACAATATATCCTGGGTACAGACCATTCATCTCATAGATCTCCAATGGCAGCATAGACATCTGCCATCTTATTTGAGTCAAATCATTTTATGGCAGTTTCCAAGAACATCACACTTGCGGTGATTTCTGCCACATAAGGAGATTTCGGTGATTTTGCACAATTCTTTCGGACATTTCGGTGATTTTTGCGCAACTTTTTTGCCATTTTCGCGATTTTTGTGCAACGTCGCATTTTGAACTGATAATTTGCTAAAGTTGCTCTGCCCCTGAGCCATTTTCAACAGGTAAGTCAACAGGTCAACTTAGGTTCCAGTAGGCGTCGTAAAGAGCGCAAAATTGCTGGTGATGCCCCAATGGCCCATGATATTTTTTACTGGCTCTCAGTACACCATAAGATTATGCTGTGGGCAATCGGACCTTTTATCTCGTAGGTCTTCAATGGCCATTCGGTAATTTTTGCGCAATTTCTTCAGTCATTTTTGGAGTTTCGGCACATTTCTGGAGATGTTGGTGGTTTTTGCGCAATTTTTCGGTCATCTTTGGCGATTTTATAACAAGAAGGGATCTTCCAGCATTTCGATCAGGTACCAGTATGTCACAAATTACCAGTAGCTATATACTACATGTAGAAGTAGTAGCAGTAGTGGTAGTCTGAGTAGTATTGGTTCTTGCAGTAAAGATTGATAACAGGAAGGAAAAGAGCATGCAACTGGCTGATACTCCATTCGGGGCAGCCCTCTTCCAGTATTTCAATCGGGTTTCCAGTTGACAAAGTCAGTTGGACTATGAGTAGAGATAGCACCTTATTGGTGTGGCTACCGTGACTGGTAGTGCAGTAGCTGTAGTTGTATGGTATCAGTAAGAAAAAGAGCGTGCATCTGGCTGATGCACCCTTTACTAATCAACATGATCAAGGCTTCACACGTGTACTAAATTAGGCCCTGGGTGCATCAGCCTTACTTTAGGCCCAGAAGGCAGAAGCCGGGTGCAGAAATGCATCAGCCGACGGTGGTGATGGGAGAGTTTGACTTGTTGTTTTCTAGCAAGCATTCACTTCTGTTGTTGCCGACGTCTGGATAGAAGACCTAACAACACCGGCTGATGCCTGCTTTAATGAATTACGGTGAAGCAACAATTGCTCTTACAGATCCAGCAGTCATTGTCAATGAGAGGCACATACAACTAAAATGACTTGAAACCGTGAGCTCAAACTTGACTCTTTAGACAATATTTGTACATTATGTAGGAGGAAACTAGAGCCCCCAAAGGAAACCAACGCTCTCAAAGAGAGTTGCCCTCTCTATCACTTGATTAGGCTTGTGTGTGTGACCGGACATCAAACCTGGGATCTCAGCGGTGATAGACACAAGATGTTACCACTGCACCACTCAACTGACAGCCCAGGTATTGCAAGGACAAAATAAGTTATCTGTGTCAATGGAACTGTTTGACTTGTTCGATTTTGATGAGCATTCGGTTCTATTGATTTGGAGAACAAAGAATGATACCTGTAGAATCAGCTGAGGCCAGTTCATGCACGAGACAGAAAAAGACAGATCATTTTGGAAGAAGTCACAGTTGCAAGGAGCATTCTCACAAAGACTGCTGAAGACACCTTGCTGTTTTATGGGTATAGCTTGAATGCATTTCCTCCACCACTAACCCACACACTCGTGCAGAATCTCAGCAGGGGACTTGGACTCTGGGATATTTTCCCCCACTTGCCCCCTCGAGGGGAAAAAATTCAACACAGTCAATTTTGAAAAACAGTTTCTTACCAATCACTTTATACATAGTATGTATTCACTGGCATAAAGTCGCTCTCATAGTGTAGAAATAGAATGTTTTCATCAATCATCGAATGTCAAGGTTATGATGCCATATCCTGTTTTTTCTGCCTAGTGTAGTGTCCAATCAAAATGAAGAACAGTGAAACGATGGGCGTTTTCGAATCCTCGTTCTTGACCACACTCGTGCTGACCTACATTGTAGTTCATGTAGTTGTTGACTCAACTCGAGAACGGCTGTCTCGAACGCCGAGAACGCAACTCGACTCGTGCCAAGAACGTGTTCTGCTCAACCCTCTGCTGAGTGGGGAGTGAGAAGAACACGTTCTTGACCCGACACGGGTTGTGTTCTCGGCGTTCGAGACAGCCGTTCTCGAGTTGAGTCAGCAGCTACATGAACTGGGTCAGCACGAGTGTGGTCAAGAACGAGGATTCGAAAATGCCCTAAGAGTCCTGACATGCCTGAAGTGAACTTCACCAACAATTCCAGACGATAGTGCAACTATCCTCCAAAGGAATATTTATCACTTTATCAGCACATGTGTTGTCCTCTCATATTCCAAACAGAAGTGCAGACAATACCATGGCAGAAAGAATGACTCCATATGGGAAAACCAGGCACAAGTCTCTAGGGGCAATGGCTTAAATGATTCCAGAAATAAATACATGTACCATAAAGGCTGAAATAAATTAAACTGCACTGACAAAAAAGCTATTATGAAGTGATGACTTGCTGGGGAGTCAAGAGCCTTCTCACTTACTTGAGACTTGTGCTGGTTTTCCTAGACTGCATCACAATTGTGTTAACTTGTACAGAAACTGTTCCCGCAGTGCATCCTTAACAAAGACACTTGCTGTTTCCCCCATTTCTCGATTCACATGATCAAAGACCCAATAATTTCATGATGATAATTGCAACCTTTCGGATAATGTGCTGAGAAAGATTGCTCCTCGGATACGACAAGTGAACATCACATTCATTGACTCCACAAGTTGCAATAAGAAGTCTCTGAAAGTGTCTGACAGTTGAACAAGGGTCAGTCCTTTTTGTCCTTTGAATCCTTTTCAAACTGTGATGAGTACTCTTTGATCTTTGCCCAAAGGTCGCCTGGATTATCTACACTTGGGACCTGAAAGAAGGGACATAATTAGAAGTTATAAAGAAAAAGTTGAATGCAAGACTGTCAGGAATATCTATAAGAACTGGAAAATACTAGACTTGTTTGGTAAGTACAGTCACGAATTCAGCACGATAAACCTACCTTATAATGTTGATCCATGTATATCCCTAGGTAGATACCGAAACTAAGGGAAATCTGAAATAAAAGGGATATTCTGTTACCATGGTACCGGTAACAATTTATGGGCCTGGAATCCACGCTAAACTTCAGAATCCCCCAATCAGAAGTGACGATACTCCATGGTACGGTACACAATGGAAATCCTGTTGTTCGATGCGGCTTATTGCGTCAATCAGCAACCTTTTTGGGGGGCACTATAGAGGAATCCCACTGACGTCATCAAGTCATGTGACTGGCCGTCAAAATGACGCAAACTGGCGTCAATAGGGTGCTACACGTGGATTGACGTTCCGCCTGATGCGACGAGACACGACATGAAATAACGTCATTGCGTCATCGTGACGTTCCTTCAGGAAACACGTGGTCAATTTGACGGCCAACGTTGATGACGTCATGTGGGAAACCTCTATTGCCTATTGGGGATTGTAAATTCGTCCTGAATCAGGGTAAAATCCACAGGCAGGTTTGTACTGATTGTACACAGAGAGAGACCAAGGTCATAACACCAGTCAGTGCTTGAATGCAGGGCAAGGGTGTACAGCACTTTCGTTATCATGGATGTGTACCGGTACCAGTATACAATGTATCATACATGACATGCCTGAAGGGCTTGCAATTGCATGCAGTGGCCAGTGTAGAGCTGGACTGGAGGAAATGAAAGAAGACACACTATAGGCCTAAGTGGCAAATGCAAGTTCTTGGGTGACTGTGGAGTCAAAATAAATCTTTCCTCACCAGATGAGTAAACAGACCCATGATGAGTTGCGTAAGAAGAGACGAATTTGTCTATTAAATGCAATTTCAATCAGCTGGACTCGGTGAACATTTTGTCTGTGATAGTAGTCGTACACCAATCCTCAACTCGCAGTGCCTTTCACACACACGCGGAATAATGGCCATTGAAATCTTTTGCGCAAGACTGCGTACCTAGTTAGATTGTATTCGCATAGATGGCACCGCTTACCTGCACTTAATTTGCCTGTTGATCTTTCAGCTGTGACCAGGCTGTGACAATGTCATGATGTCATGCCATAAATCATGATGTGGAGTGGTGTGGCATGAGGTCTGAGGATTGGCTTTTGCTTTTAAATAAAAGATCAGTCATTGTCGATTTGACACAAGCCCTAAATTAAACGAAATGGCCTAAACTAGCCTTCTCTTAGGTAGGGCCAGCCCTCGCTAAAAAATTTAAAGACGGTGAGTGTCTTTGGTAGGCCATGGAGATATAAAATAAGATTTAAAATATAATTTTATACCTCCATGGGTAGGCAGAGGCCATGATGGAGTTATTAGGGAGGTTTCGCAAGTGCCTGCTTAGGCCATATGACGGCGTTTATCTATTGTTTGGCGATACCCACACACTAGATAAACGTCGTTGTTTTAGGTCTAACTCTAAGCGATAGGCGTCTTTAAAGTGGTCCTAAACCGCCAAGCAAAAGTTGGCACTCGATCATTTTCACCGCCCACGAAAATGGAACTTCCGATTTCCGGTCCTGGCTTCTGAGCATGCGCAGTACGCTACCTTCACTGAGTTTGCAAACCGCAGCAGACAGGTTGCCGAAGCAAGAAGTGAAAGAAGGGAAAGGGCGGCCTAAAAAGGTAGCAAATGCCGACCAGCGGCTGTGGAATGTCCAGAAACATTATCGAAGTGGCTCATAATAAAGAAAGAACTCAGTTTTAAGACGATGAGGAGGTTGTTTGTGTGTATGGCATCATTAACATAATGCCGGACTGCGGAACTCGCTGCCGTGCCGGTGTAACGTCAGCGAATTCTGTGGTTTCTTCCAAGAAAAGACCAACTTGCCTGGCGTACATGCATGTACCGGCCGACATCGTCATCAGTGGTGTCACTCGTGTCGGATTGAACACTCTTAGGCGTGAATGTATCCTCTAAAACTCCCCGGAATCGAGGAGAAATCTCGACTCGGTGAACTGGTTGCATCCATGTTGTTTTGATAATCAGCTATCACACAGCTGTCAATCATCAGAACTTGCCCAATCAGTGATCGCGTAGTAAATTCCATAGTAATCACGTGACGTGATGATTGACGGGCGCTCATTCATACTGGGTAGCGCGGGAAAATGAAAACGAGGCTGTCTCGCTCGCCCCGGCGGTTTAGGACCACTTTAAAGTGAAGGCCGAATGTCGGCTCTATAGGCCTAAACTCCATACACTAGGCCTATGCTAACTGGTGGAAGTGCTGATATCCCTGTGACACCATCATGCCTGCAACATTAGGCCTCATGACCCAGATAGCCTACCTGGCTTCTGGAGATGAGAATCCTTACCCCGGTACCTGCAATGGCTAGGTGTAAGAGAGGGAGTACCTGCTGAATTCTTTCTCCTGGGTGCTGTCGTCTTTCATCAAGAAATTCAAAATCCAGTATACCGGTACTGGTATCAATTCGGCAATGAGCTAAAAAAAAGTAAGGCCTGATGCCAATTGTTGCAATCATTATTCTGATGCTGGTGGTCCGGAAGGCCGTGGCCATGTCTAATCCTAGTCCATTGCTGATTATCAAATCAATCATTGACCAAGTCAGTTCATTGCACTCGCCTAAGTTGTCTTGGTTGGGCCAAAAAGTGGCTTCAACAGTCCTCATGGTTGCCATGCCATATTAAATACCGGTAGGCCTACCCCCTTTTGAAGGATGAATATTGGTGATTTGCGGGGGCATTTGATCTATTTATATTCCAGCTGTGCGATACTGCAAATGCTGGCATGATGCCAGCCATAACGTGATAAATCAATTTAATTGCCATTTGTTGATATGATGAGTAGTCCCCTTGACCCCAATCTGAATGAGACTCCAGTGGTTACAGTAGATGAAGGTCATCACAGTTTAGATTGGGCACATTACATGTAAGCTGTTGACCTCTTTATCATAACACGGACACACAATTAAATTTCTGGGTACAGGTAAAAGTAGAATTCGTCACTTAACGGACAAATTTGGAGCTGTGAGGGTGCATGTGTGGCTAAGCTGTGAATTGGATATCTTTTCTGCAACTGGAGTCCATTGGATTTTGAAATTCTAACTGAGAGACCCCAGCAGTCAGTGCACCAGGCTGAAGCGAAATACAGGTACCGGTACTTCCCTTCACCGTAAAAGCTGTTGATCTGAACCAAATTGTTCTGTACTTTTATTTTTTCATCAGGGTCGAAGCCATATTGCTTCTGGTAAGAGGCCACTTCAAGCTACTCATGTTGCTCATTTGGATGATGTCTTTTATTTGCACTGTGGATTGAATTCCTGATATCCATTCTTCATGTGATAAACAAAAGCACTGGCCAGGGGCTCCAGTTTCCTCCTACATTATCAGTGTAACGTTTTTCAGTGTGGCCGTTTTTCTGTGTGACTTCCATTGTTTGGAACACACTTGGAAACGGATTCGCTGTTTCTCTATGTGTCGTTCATTGTCAAGTCGCCGCTTATTCCGTCAATCTGTAATGTCACACTGGCAGACGGGCCTCACTGAAAAACGTTACACCGGGTATATCAGTCCGACACAACCAGTGGAGGTGGATCAATGGAATACAGAAGTGAGGAAATGGAACATTCAATTTTGACCACAAAATTTTATTTACGTGTGACCCTTAATGAAAACAGAATGTACAGTAGGCCTTACTTACTTCTGGCTGAGAACGGTGTATAGGCCAAAGTTTATTACTAACCCCATGCAGTATGTTACTGCAATTATGTCACTCTAACCACAAACCACATTCCATAATATGACCACCTGTTGCTTGTGTCGGGCATTAAATCCTTCTTTCCTGACTGCAATGATATACATGTAGTTTCTATTGTATATTACATTTTCGTGGGTAATCGTATGTAGGACATGATGTATTCAAATGCAGTTCACAAAACCCACTAAATATTGGCAGAAAGAATGTGAAAAAAAATCTTTTATGTGAAGCCATAATATGTCTGCTGGGACTAGGCATGATGACTTTGTGACGTTGTCTCTACTACATTGTATCGTGGCCATATTTACCTGCGCGTGATCACAACACAAATTTAAACAGCTGAGATTTCTTTGAAGACATCCAAATCCTGAAGTTGGCTGTCCCCATTCTTAAATTCCATAAGAAATTAAAAGCAGATAACATTGGATTTATTGTGTTTATGCTCATTTTGATGTTGTGGAACAATGTGGACAGGGTTCAATGTGGAGGAATGTGAACATTGTTCTTGAACAAAGAAAGATCAGGTTCATTGGTTGAAGTGTATCTCTGAGTACATACCAGACTTTGAGATTGTGAATCTGATTGCTGAAAGCCAACAAAATACTCGGGATTTGAGATTCATTGTGGTGACCCATTCTTTCAGAATAACCATGGATGACAAAAAGAAGAAGGCCCAGGGCCCTCTTCGTGGCTTGAAGTGCCGGATACTTGGGAAGGAGAAGAAGCCGATAGAAGATGACGGAGACGAGGTGTCGACTGATGGGATCCACATGAAGCGTAATGTCAGCTTGATTGGTGGGATTTCTCTGGTGGGTGGGACGATGATTGGTAAGTTGCTTGTTCTGAAAATTTTCAAAAACTGAGTTTCCAGTTGACTCTATTCATATTTGAAGACAAAACTTAGAGGTATACAGTGTACATGGATTCAGACCAAGTCTTGATGTGCAAGAGATGGCAGCTTGCAAATCACTGTGCAAATATAAATGAAACGTAACATCTACTATCTACCGGGTACACTTATCTTTTCTCTTCGTTTGCGTAGGTTCTGGGATTTTCATATCACCTAAAGGAGTGCTGAAGAATTCAGGTTCTATTGCATCGAGTCTCATCATATGGGTGGTGTGTGGGGTTATATCTATGCTAGGTGAGTCCATGGAGGACCAAGCCTTCCTTTGATGCTTCGATGGTGTAGTGGCTTCTGTCTCTGAGTTATAGTAAGGAGCTCCCAGGTTCGAAAAAAAGAATTCGTTTGTAGCTTTTAGTAAAGTGGTTTGTCTCTTCTCACCCAAAGTCATGTGTTTAAAGGGGGTATCTGAGAAATGGCAACAATGGAAAGAATCCTTGATAAACTTTGTCATTGTCATAGGCTAACAATTGCAAAAACTCACTTCTGTTGTTACTTTCACCTACTTATCACCATTGTTTATGTTCTATTCTAGGAGCCTTTTCCTATTCTGAACTTGGGACTCTTATCCCTCAGAGTGGTGGCGAATATGCCTATTTCCTCGCTGCTTTCTCAAGATATGGACGATTCTTCGGTCCTCTCCCGGCATTTCTGTACACCTTTTGCGTTGTCTTGGTGGCAAAACCAACATCTCTGGCTGTGATCTGCCTGGCAATAGCCACGTATTCAATACAACCCTTCTTCGGTTCTTGTCAACCTCCGTCACTTGCTATCAAGTTAATAGCTGCTACCTTTATTGGTAAGTATTGTCTTTAGAAACAGTTCCAAACTTCTTTTGTATGGAAATAATGCTTATTGTATTCAATGACTTGTACATTAGTCGTGACACTTCAGAATTATGTGTGGGTCATTGACTTTAATTCGGCCAATGGACTGGATATCTCAATTGCATACGTATACATGTACATAATATCTGATAGTCTTGTTATTTATTGATGCATGTAACTTGACCTCAACTTGACCATTTGATAAAGACATGATTTAAATTCAACAATGTATCTTTTAAACCCATTCACCCCATGCTTATTTGACCATCATGACATGTTGAAACAAGGCAAAAAACTGAGAAAAAAGGTGTACCATACAAATTCATTTTACCGTGCATATTCAGCAAACTGAACGTAATAGATTACCGGTACAGGTATTGCCAACAGCTACTTGCAGACTTCCAAAAATTGTTGCCGGTAATCCTGTTTTCCTGTTTCAGTTCTCGTGACATTAGTAAATTCAGTCAGTGTGAAACTTGCTACCAAACTTCAGAATTTCTTCATGTTCGCCAAAGTCGTGGCCTTGTTATCGATCATAATAGGGGGAGTGGTGAAACTTTCCCAGGGTAAGTAGGCCTACTGGTACTGCTCTCTGACAGAGTTTTGCCGCCTGATCTCCTGACAGCGTACATGTTCCCTGCTCTCATTAGTATTGTACAGTACATTTTATTTTCAAGAGATCTTGTTAGATTTTCAGTAGTTTAACAGATGCAGGAAGAGTGATCATGATGCTGGTTCAACATTGGTAACATTGATTCCTGTTTCTTTGCTTTAGGGAGCATGGCACATCTAAATGAGGGATTTGATGGCCCGGTTGTCACTCCTTCCATGATAGCACTTGCATGCTATTCTGGCCTATTTGCATACGATGGTTGGTAAGTTTCTTATGATAGGATTTGACACTAAGTCAGGATGGGAGTCCGCAGGTGATGTAAGCCTTGACACAGGCTGCAGTGCAAGTGGTAAAGCTTTGGACTTATATCTGAGAGCTCACAGATTTGATTCTTGGCCAGTACCACTTTATAGGCCTACTCTTGGCGCAAGGAGCAGTTCCCCAGAAAGATTTCTGGGACTGGGGTGGTCATGTAAAAGCCTTTGTCCATATGCTACTATATTTTGTGTACAAAGCCTCACCTTTTCTACGCTGAATACAGAACTTTTCTGTTTTCAGGAACAATCTCAATTTTGTCACTGAAGAAATAATAAAGCCAAAGAGGTAAATGGGACACTTTCATTCGTGTTTCTGCTGTTTCTGTAATTGAAGGACAGGTTACTAAAAGACAGTTGTCTTTAGTGATTTCATGGTCTTTGCATGGTTCCTGCAAATTTGAAATGCAGTCATATTCATCAGTTAGATTGTACACTTTGTAGTGTTTTGTTTTCAATTTTCAGGAACTTACCTCTCGCCATCATGATATCGATCACCCTTGTGATGTTCTGCTATGTCTTCACCAATGTATCATACTTCACTGTCCTATCAGTGGATGAGTTCTTGGCGACTGATGCTGTTGCCGTGGTGAGTTGTAAGGGACTTAGTGATTGGTGCATCAAGTCATTTTCTCTATGGAGTCAATCATCACCCTAGATTGAGATCTCTGCTCAGTCCTTTCAGGATTGGGAGAAACTGATGATGAGCTGTCATCAGTGGGTTTATCAACACACTCTCTCTTTTCAGGCCTGGGCGAAATACGTGCTCGGTCCCGCCAAAATCATTATTCCAATAGCTGTGTCTCTGTCGGCATTAGGGGCCGCCAACGGCTCAGTCTTTACTGGAGCTCGGTGAGTATACCTTGTTGTGGCAGTGGGAAATTTCATGTTTTTATTCAGCTCGTAGGGGCCTGATTCTGCTTATTCATGCTTTTGGTCCACAGAGAATTGTTTGCACTTAAGAATTCTGATCTTAAAGTTATATTTTGTTGCGGTGGCATCACCATTTCTGCCACACCAGCATTATTTCAACAAAAAGCCTTCTCGAACATTATAATTCCTATCTTTCAGGCTCACGTTCGCAGCAGCTCGTGATAGTTACCTCCCTCAAATATTTGAAATGATTCATGTTGACAGACGCACTCCTATCCCTTCTGTGTTGTTTAATGTAAGTAAATGACACTGGATTATTCTCTTCACGCTGTGTTGTTAACGTTCTTTCCCCGGTTATTTCTTAGAAACATGACTAATGTGGATCAGCAGTGATCTTATCACCTCGACGCTTGAAAGAATGATCCTCAAAAAAACTGCAAATGGAGGGTGAAATGTGCTTCTCCCCAATCAATGGCGCATGTGACAAAACCACGCCAGCAGTGTTACACTATCATGTTAATTGCGTTTTTGCTGTTCCAGGCAATTCTTGCACTCATGTATCTCATCATTGGTGAAATTTACACCCTGATTGACCTGATGAGTTTCGTGGTATGGGCCTTCTATGGCATGACTATGGTCTCCTTACTCATCTTAAGGAAACACACGAAGGATGATAACCGGTCCTATAAGGTAGGAATGACTCGACAGTTCTGTTGTCTTCAGAGAAGTCAAAATAAGTCAAATCTGAGTGTCATGTGAAACGATATTGTCCAAGTATTTACCCCTTCAGCCTGGAATAATGTGGGGAATAATGCATCCTCCCACAGCAGGGCTTTGGTCTCGTTCCTCTTCGAGTGGATGAAGAGGAGCGAGGTAAAAACCCCTGCTGTGGGAGGATGAATAATGTGAATCATCTTTCTTTTCTCTCCAGGTGCCGCTTATCATACCAATTTTGTTCCTCCTGATATCGATCGGCCTCGTAATCCTTCCAATTCTCCATAACCCTCATCTGGGATTCCTCTACGCCTTTCTGTTGGCCATCAGTGGAATTGTGCTTTACGTCCCCTTTGTTTACATGAAGCTCAGGATACCTTATGTTTGTAAGTAAGATAGGTTTCAATGTAAAGATTGATGGTCAAGATCATTGACACTGTTAATCTCGATGGGAAAGTGACTCCTTCATGAATGCCATGGTCAATCAGCTCGCCATGGTCAGAGTTGGTTCTCTGGCTGCTGAGGTGGTGAAGTGGTTGGTGTGAGTAGCAGTCAAGAGGTCCGAAGTTCAATCCTGCTGTTGTCCCAAGATCGTCGCAATTGACGCAGCTGCGTTGCCAACAGAAATGGCATCTCTATAAGATGTAATTCCTCTCAAACCCCTTATTTTAGTCCAACAATTGAGAAGGTCTTTGGAGAATAGAATTTCACATTCATATGCTGTATCTTACCGGTGTTTCTTGCAGATAAAATCACAAAGGCCTTACAGATCTTACTCCACGTGGTCCCAACAGATTACGTCAAGAATTCTTGAAGATCCATCGAGACAAGCTGACGGCAGGACTTTCAATTTGTTTATAGCAGGGCTTCCATTGCAACGAATGTTCGTAAGCCAAGAGTGGCCAAAGTCTTCCCTTGGATCTGTCTGCCAGTGTTAGTGATTTGTTGTATTGGTATGTTTGAGATTCTAATGAGGATGCTTTTTTGGGTGTAAGCACATTGTGTTGTTTTTAATTATAGTACCGGTATACTCTATTTATCATGTTTCAATGGGCATTTACGTGTCATTTTATCATGCAGTGTACCGGTTATCATGCAGTTCTTTATTGTAGTATCAATTATGTTTATATCAACATGAAATTGAGATGCGTAGGCTTCAGCTGTAGTACATTTTCAGTAACTTTCTATTGAAAGTAAGCTGGAGATATCTAAAGGCTGTTAAGATAAAGATTCTCATATTTTTTTAGGAGAGAGCCACAGGATGTAAAGACTATGGGCCGTATTCATAAAGGGTGTTTAGCCTAATCAGCGTACAAATTCTGCATTACACAGGTTAAAGGCCTAGAAAACTATTGTCTGATGTCTGCATGGTGCTTCACCAGAGGCATTTACCCGCAGGATAATCACACGCGTACAACTTTCCTGCATCTAAGCCCAAGAGGACAAAGGAAAAGTTAAACGATCAGGCAGGCTTGTCTAGAATTTGCCCAACACTTTCTTTTGTCCTCCCACACTGAGCCACAGGAAAGTTAGACATGTGTGATCATCTTGTGGGTAAATGCCAGCGATCAGGCAGCATACAGAAAGCAGAACAATAGTTTTCTAGGCCTTTAACCTGTGTAATGCAGAATTTGTACGCTGATTAGGCTACACCCTTTATGAATATGGCCCTATTTTGTTAATATGGCGGAGTAGGTGCATGTCTCCCCATTTTTGGGCTGTTGTCTGATTTTTGCTATTCAATGTCCCAGATGCTGGCTTTTCCCATAAAATGAGGTCTCAAGAACTTTCTAAGAGAAACCTCTTGTGTGGGCACAGCATCTTTTTGATCATATCAGCTGATATTAGCATCTAGTCCATATTTGTATATTTGTTGTCATTTCCAAGTAATGTGCTATAACACCAATTTTGTACCTATTTATCCTGCGACCCCGTGGTGGCGGAGATTGACCCCACCTTGATGGGTCCGTCTCCCCTTTGTACATAATTTATTGCACTTATTATACAAATATAGACCTTGGCCATTTCATTGCAACCCTTGCCTCCGGCTTACTCATTCTCACCCTATGCCTTGTCCGGGATCACGTCCCCATCAACCTAGCTCACACACCCCTAGGCATGACCAGGCCCCATCAACCCGAGGCTGGAGCCATAAAAGCCATTTCCAATCACAGATTGGAAAAACCTTTATGGCCCACGCCTCACTAATTGCCCCAACAACAACCCTTTGTTTCCTGTACTTCACACCCCAGCTGGTGTTAACAAGTTATGCAACCAATTAAGCATATCCCAGGTGCCATTGTCCAGGCCCCAGCAGCCTCTGCCCAGGCCCTGGCCAATCACCCCCATTGTCTCATTGGCCTTAGCCAATCAGGCAGCTGCTCTCCTGCATTTCCAGAGGTACTATTCTGGGGGGCAGCAGAACCAACTCTGATCTGGCACACACCAGATCTTAACCAAAATTTCCCGCCCTCCCACCCTTTGTGACCTGGTCCTGTCTTCAGGGGTATCTTCAAGGAGCCCTTGTTACGCTCTCTAGCCATTCTTAGTCTCAGCAATATAGTAGGCCTACCCATGCATTATTGTTACCTTTTCATACCTCTGTACAATTTGTCAATTTTTGAACCTTAGGCTACTGCTGTGAGATTCACGTGTACGTAGATTAGCGGGCGCTTTATACAGTGTGTCAACCCCATGCATTTTTCTGGTGACTAGCCCTGCATTCCATGCCACGCTCACTTCGGCACACTTAAGCTACAGGCATAATCTCACTCAACTGTGGTAAAAACTTATCAATTCGTTAGTTTGTTCATTTCTCGGTCTCTTCGTAGACTGCGCTCACTGTCAGGGTCTGTCGGAGATTGACCCCACCTTGATGGGTCCGTCTCCCCTTTGTACATAATTTATTGCACTTATTATACAAATATAGACCTTGGCCATTTCATTGCAACCCTTGCCTCCGGCTTACTCATTCTCACCCTATGCCTTGTCTGGGATCATGTCCCCATCAACCTAGCTCACACACCCCTAGGCATGACCAGGCCCCATCAACCCGAGGCTGGAGCCATAAAATATCAAATTGCCAGGACTGTGTGTTAACCGGTTTTGTCATGAAGTCATTAGATCAGGCAGGCATTGAGACTAAGCCATGAGCTGCATCAACTCCCTGTTGAATCGCAACCTGCTCATATGTGGCCTCCATTCCTTGATAGAGATATGGAAAGGCGAGAGCGAAGGAAGGTCCCATTGTATACTGATGTTGCATTGAACTCCTTGCAGCTACTATAGATCGGTTCCGCGGCTGCCTTTTAGGTCATCACCATGGCGATTTCAGGGAAACACACGCATGTGCAATTTGCTGGGCAGTCACGCTTAACCCGCCAGCCATGAGATTTCCTTTATGGCCTAGTGGTTGCTACATTGGCCTCTGAGCTCAAAGTTAAGTAACGTAGAAAACGTTCGGTACATGGATGGGTGACCGACGCGCATATGATACAGATGTCATCTGGTCCCACAGTTCACGAACAAAGTATCAAATACAGATCTTTTTTTGACTGGCCTTTACTTTGTTTCAGTGAAATAAACATAGAGATACATGCCAATAACCCGACATAACACAGACTAGAGAGATGAGGTAAACTCATGCCTAATTGATGAGTGGCTCCCACAACACCAGTACCGTAACAATATGGTTACCAGAACCCGTAACGAGCTTTAGTTTGGAACACAGTGCATTCTAACAGAGTGGACCTACTGTGGAGACTGACAGATGTGGCATATTATGTAAGAGTTGACATCTTCTATCATGTTACTTTTGATAGTGGCCGAGAGTGAAAGAGCTTGACTTCACTTTTATGACCTCATCTGATTGAGAAGGAAAGTTACTGGCCTGGGATTGTAATATCTTGTTTGGGGGCTCAATCTCAGCTGTTTGTCCATGAAATATGAATCTAAGATAGTTTTAGCTACAGAGTAGGTACACAAACATACATGTATACAAAATTTCAATGCAAGGATTACATTTATACACGTGTACATAAGAGAAATATGGCACAGTTATTTACTGATTTACCGGTTGGGCCAAAAATGACCCACATCCCCAAGTTGGAACTGTCATGTCAAAATGCATTCAGTTCTGTGTACTCAGAAAATAAGATACCGGTACATGTATTGAGCATGCACAAATACACCAATATAGACATACAGAAAAAATTCAATTCTGTGAGGTACCAAACTTTCCCGGCTTGGCAGCAACAGATGGCACTGGCGAATATGGCACCAATCACTTATTCGAATGAAAAAACCCAAATTAGTAACTTCGAGTCATGGGCTGACTCGTTCCTCGTGTGCGATATACAGAATAAATTTCTCAGGCAGGACAGTTTTCTCTGGGGTATCCGGTTTCTTCCTGCAGTAAGAGGCTGGTCAGACCACCGTCTCTGTCACAAGACTGGTGTTACTGCTCGTCTGGGTAGCTGTCACAGTTGTTGTTATTCTCTTCCCAGTCGGTTCACATGCTTCCTGAGCTGACGCTGCGGCAAGAATGGCCTCAAAGTAACTCGGGGGAGCCTGTAATATGTCAAGCATGTAATCATTCTCTGTATGTGTGGGCGTTGAAAGAAATGTTCAACGTAGGATTGAATCGACAAGCGAGACAAGCAGTATTCTCCTTAGCTTTTGCTCTCCTTGTAGATCAGTGTTGCCAAGGACGGTAGGCCTACAGCATTGAATCTCACCACTGCAATACATCGAAGGTAATCTGCTACACTGACGACTCAAATGTAAGCAAGTACAGTAGGCCTACAGCATTGAATCTCACCACTGCAATACATCGAAGGTAATCTGCTACACTGACGACTCAAATGTACGGTACTCCAAGGACTGGGAACCACCACAAAACTGGTCATCAACGTTAGGCCCAGTCATTACTGAACTGCAACTTTTGTTGTCGGTACCAAAACCACAGTCATAACTGAACTGCGACTTATGTGTTAGGTACCAAAACCCCAGTCATTACTGAACTGCAACTTTTGTTGTAGGCCTGCCATACTCACCAAAGAATCCTCTGGATATGGGCTGTACTGTTCAGATGACATGACATCCATATATGACGGAGGATTCATTGGAGTTTCCCGGAATTGCGACCTTGATGCACGAGATAATATAAAGGCTGCCGGACTGTCCTGGGGATGAATATATGAGAGGCGTCTGCCCTCTACTGTTGTGTTCCAAAGACACAATGACGGGTCATTTGCATATGAACAAGGAGAATTTAAAGTCGGGGAGTTTTGATCTGAAATGATGTAGTAATGTGTATGTTATTGGAATAGGATTACAGAAATAAATGTATGAAGAGCGGATTCATGGTGACAGAGATATTTCCTGTACATTGGGTCTGTCTAATCTGGTACTGTACTTGTACAAACAGATGACCGCCGCTGCGGCCACTACCACCACCACAATCACAATGGCACACTAGCAGACTCACTTGAGAATATGCACCCCCTTCTACATTTGGGCCCGTATCTCCGTAGTACAATGTAGACAGTAGCCAACATCAGCAGTATCACACCACCCGATATCATGACTATCGTCCAAGGCTGAAGAAAGCTATCTGAAACAGATATTGAATTTTCTATTTGCATTTGTATTAGATTACGGCCGAAGCCTAGCATTATTGGCCCCGGTATGGACTGAAGAGGCCGTCTCAAGCTACTCATGTTCCTCACTCGGATGGGGTCTTTTACTTGCCCTTACAAAGCCACATTAACAAGGCACCACACGGCTTACTGTCCCATGTGACAGACTGAAGATTAATCCCACAGGGCCTGGGATTCGAACCCAGGACCTGCCGCTTGTTAAACTGACGTGATAACCACTCGGCTGCCAAGGATCATCATCACATGAAGCGGGGGGATTACCCAGGGCTCGTACCCAGAACCTCAAAGATGACAGCTCGTGCTTGGTATCACTGGATGCCGGGCCTACCTGGACTGTTGGTTGTGGCTACAGGATGCAGGTCAGAGGCGTCCGACCCGTCACAGGTCTCATCGGACCAATCACCACAGTCATTGTGTTGATCACATCTCTGTTTACGTGTGTAGCAGACACCATTATCACAGCGAAACTCTGAGCAGCTCTCTGAAATGCAGCAAGTAGACATGATCAGCCCCTCATAATGGGAACTGCTGACTGGGAATTGAATTCAGGGCTCCCAATTGGGAAACTTATCCTACAGCCACTGGAAGGCAATACTTGACAACACATGCATCTGTATTGCTAATCGAGGGCTGAGACCAGGACTAGGGGAAAGTGCCTCGGGGGGCACATAACAATTTGGGTCACTTTTTTTTTTTTCTACTTGCAAAATTTCTGTCTGAAGCTTCAAGTGATTCGGTCTCAAACATGCCGAACTTCAGTCAGTTTTCCTCAGTCAGTCGCTTAGCTAACTTCCCAGTTTGTGGGTCAGAGTGTGACGACGAGTCTGAACACCAGGGTGTGCCCTCCCGGACGGTCTCGAATGTTACAGTCATACGTACCACACCAATGGAAGTTTGGCTTACATTCACCGGTTATGGGACATGCGTAGTAATCTGGATATCTACACCGAGAAGCTGAAAAAGAATCAGAATTTGATTACATTTGGTTGACCACTCATCTTGGAAGATGCAGAACTATGCTTCATCTAAAACTTTCTGAAATAGAGTGTGGGAGGATGGCAAGACAAGAACACTCTGAGAAACTTGGGCCATTTTCAGTCCCTACCACTCCCTCTCTATGACAAGCAGGAGGGGAGGAACATTTGCTTCGACCTGGATGTTACAGGATGAGGCAAGAATGGCATTTCCCATCTACCCTCCTAAACTTACGGCAATCTGTTGGGTTGAGTCCACATTTGAAAGGATAGTGTTTGCATTGATATTTATACTTGTAATAACGTGGAAAAGGCGCATTTGGTGATGTGTTCGATTGTTCAAATCCACAGCGGCGTACTGGAAAAGAAAATGTTAAAATATGATGCAAAGACTTGCAAATTCATACCCAGCAGGCAGAAAACAAAATAACAATGGGCAAATTCCTAGGTACAGTTCGTTACATTAAAGCGTACACAGTGCAGTCTCTCTTCATTTGGAATAATAAGGGGAGCATGCATGGACCCCGATCTAGTAGAACTGAGCAAGCCTTGGAATACTCACTGCAGAGGAAGTCATAAGTAACGCAGTTTCCCTCTGGACATCGATACCGGTATCGTGGATGCTTACTACAGTAACCTGAAAAATCTGAAAGGGACAAGAACCTGTGTTATCCTGTGTTATGAAGTAATGGAAGATGGAGCGGTGGTGGCAATTTCTTCTATTTTATCAGCTTCCTCAGAAAAATGGCCCGCTTCCAATGATTATGGCCTAGTGGAGGTGATCTAATGTCAATTTTGTATTGTATCATATTTGATTTTTTTGCAAAGGCACAAGGTACAAGGCACCACGGCTTACCGTCCCATGCGACGGGCTGAAGAGACAGTGATGATTAGTCCCATTTGGCACAGGATTCGAACCTGGGACCTTCCGCTTGCTGAGTGGACATGATAACCACTAGGCTATCACGGCTCCTCCATCAACTTCATCTAGGGTATCACGAAAGTGCTCCAGACACACCCGATAGTTTACGTCCAGATTTGCACAGTGGGTGTATCTTGTTTACAGCGACACTTACGGCAAGACGTCGGGCCCCTTGCGCACTGGCCGTTTGCACATTTGTACGGTTTGTGACGATTACATCTTCGTCCAGATTCCATCCCTCAAACCAAAGACTGCAAGGCTGATGTTGACATCAGGACATCTTTGTTCTGAAAAAAAAATGTACAGTATCAATCATATCAAGCAATGCTGTCACGAGAAGACCGAGCAAAAATCTGACGTGATATACCGATTACATCTGACAGTACCCTCTCTTAGCCACACAGTTTAGGAATATGGTAAAAGGCCCGTTTCCACTGTAGCAGACTCCACCGCAGCTTGCGGAGCAGTTCACAGAGGCATTTGGATAATCAACAGGCCATGTATTGTTAAAACCTCAAAGGATTATCCAAAACCCTGTGAAAACCACACCGCTCACCGCAAACCATGGCAGAATCTGCTGTAATGGAAATGGGCCTTAACACAAGCGATACAAATGGGGAACGTCCTCGCTGAGTTGCTGAACGTGTTTAATCTATTCTGAGATGCTGAATGTGTTTAATCTATTCTGAGATGCTGAATGTGTTTAATCTATTCTGAGATGCTGAATGTGTTTAATCTATTTTGAGATGCTGAACCTGTTTAATCTATGTGGTGGGAGGAATGTAACATTCTATTTCAATGCAACATGACCAACTCATTGTGCACCAGTACGTGTTGGGGCAATTTTCATGTCCCTAAAGTGCAATTGAACTGATAATTTTGACTAACACTTGAAAGAGGATCCTCTTGGTACTAAAGAAGTAAACACGATTTCACAGAGCTAATATCCATTGAAACTTGCCTGTTGGAGAAAGGTCTTCCAGAAGGCGTCTGCTTGTGTTGGTATCGCATGAGTCAACAGACTGGCTTCATCATCAACTGAAGTCAGTTGTAAAGAGTTAAAGGATGATACATCAGCAGCTCTAGTCACTGATGGTAATTTTAACGCAGAGCAAGTCGTTATGTCTCATTCAATGACTCATGGAAATGCTAGCAGACAATATCACCAGGCTGTTCTCAAGGTGGATTCCTGTTGATACGATGTCGACGGATGTATCAGTCGTGGGCTGTCAGAATGATGTAGTGGAAACATCATCCTGAGAACATCAGGCGTTCTTACTGCTCGCTACCTTCGTCACCGCACACAAACTGCGGTGACGAAGGGAGCGAGCAGTAAGAACGCCTGATATTCTCAGGATGGGAAACAGCGAAAGCGATCATCCCTGATCTTGCTGTGTTCCCGACCTTCATTCGTATTATTTTGTCGTTTACTTGTTTATTGTTGGTCGAAATAAATAAATGAAATGAAATGAAATGGCCCCGTCCTCTCTGAGATCTGGGGTTCGATTCCCCATCAACACAATACCAGTGGTATTTTGTGATATATTTCTGCCGTATGCGTGTGATAGAGAGGTTGACTCTTTTTGACAGCATAGATTTCCTCAGGGGGGCTCTGGTTTCCTCCTACATTACATACAAATTGACCAACAGTGTTTAAAGAGCCAATAATGATCCAAGTTAGAGCTCACAGCTCTCAACTCAATTTTTTTAATGAGAAAAAGTCCGTGCAGGTGACTGTATACAGGGGTTTAGTTAGGGGGTGTATGGGTGTATTTTACTACCAGATTTTCATAGATACATCCTGAAAATACATTGTCCCGGTAACCTGTCATAACTGTAGAACAAGCAATACTGCTGGGTGTTGTACATGTATTATTACGGGGGGTAGCCTTTTTGTAAATCTGTACCAGTGATGGTGTCTATACGATTGTGCATTTCAGATTTCTTCACCCTTGTTGATTGGCAATTGTTACAATAAATTTAGCTTCATTACTGTTCCAATATGGCTGGGTGTTGCATTCAGCATTTTTCAATCAGAACTACCGGTAATGATATTGTTGGCGGCATAATTGAGTGTTACACAACTCTGTATTACTGTCAATTGGCCATTGTTATTGTAAATTAAGCTTCATTACTGTACCAATCATATTCATATCATACCACACAGTGCATTGTATTAGTTCATTTGTCCGTCAGTACCAGTGTCATAGTTGGCATGATTGTGGATGACACAACTCTGTATAACTGCAAAAACAGATAATCTATTGATAGTTGCTAATTGGTCATTGCTACAGAAAGCTTCATCACTGCACAAATTATTCATATCATAAACCAAAATTGATAATTCCTTTCGTTACACTATCTACCCTTTATTTTACAAATTTTATGGCGGGGAGGGGGTATTCCAGGGGACATAAATGGAACAATAATTTTCTACTCTGTTATCAGGATTATTTTGCAGGAAACAAAATCCAGTGGGTAGGAGCTGATCTGACAAGTGAACACATTAAATACATGTACATTGCACTACAACAGTCTGCACAGCAGGGTGAGGGCAATAACCAAGGTAAACAAAGCATAAGGATGAGCGTGCGAACACACGAACAAAGGAGGCGATGAAAAAGGCAATGTTACAATCCAAGACAGACGGTCAGCGTACAAACATATGAGCAAAGACAATACGGTATATTACAATGGTTCTATATCCCGTTATTGAACAGAACGTCGTGTATCCATTGATTGTGTGAATAAGATGAATCGATCAATTAGTCACTGCTGACACCTATTGTGTGAATCTGATACTAAAGGATGAATTTACGCATAGATTATGGATGAGGCAGACACAATAGTGATATAGAACGGGTCTACTTCTCCATGTTTGATCAGAATCACATTTTGAACGAGTGGGATGTTTTGGATATTGATTATTTGCATCTATGTAGCTGAATCCATATGCACTCCTTCGATACAGCAGGAGTAAAACTGTTAATTTGTTCATGAGTGAGGATGCAGTGTTTTCCAAATACGTATCACAGCGTTGTTGATTTTTCCCACAACACAGGGTAAACACCATAAGGGAAGTTATGACAGAAGCTCAAAAACAAGGTGTAACACCAACATTTTGATAATACAGTGTGATAGAAATGAGAACCCACAGCCTGATGGCAGACGTCAAATCACAACATGAATATCACAACATAGTAATTTCAAAAATAAATCAAAACTACTTTTATACATAGTTTATTTGTGTAGAATTTTAAAAGGACTTTCACCATACAACAATGTTTCTCATAAAATAACAATCACATTTTAACCGACATGGACTGACACCAAATATTCAACACAGATATGACAGGTATTTGAACATTTCGTGCAAGCCCACGGGGTTAATTACAACATGATGATGGCAAGTTGAAGAGCCTGGTGTATAAATACTTAATAGATTACAGCTAGAAGAATAGACGTTTTAACATTTAGAAGAATAATAGGTCTTTCGAAAGTGAGATCTGGTGACTCTATTATGCACATAACACAGGATTCTTGTCAGTATAGTGGTGGCGACCTGTGCAAGTTATTTCACAGAACGTATACAGCACATGGGAAGCAACTGAGCTTCTCAGTCCTCAACCTTACCAGATCTAAGATCCTTCAGTTCAATGGCACATGAATGAACCAAAAATCCTACAATGAAAGCACTTTTCTAACACCTATCTGTGTTACTATCACTCAATGTCCCCGCAGTGTTTGGGAAAGTTAACTGTTTGACACATCTCTGAGTACGTGTCCCCTTGTCAAGTTGCAGCCCTTTCCAAACGTCTTTTGTAGGGAAACACTGTCAGACAGGGAAACCATATCAGATGTTACACCAGCAGTGAGTGAGTTTAGTCAACTACTGGTGGAAGAAAACATAAAGACAACAAATAAATATAATAACAGTTAAGTCTGATAAACAACACAGTATCATAACATTGAAAACGGATTTTGAGCAAATCTTCACTTCTTGTTCGACCATTCTAACTCTCAACCATGTTCAGCCAGATCATGGAGGTATAATATCTCCATGGCCTGATTGAGTCTTTAGTAGGCCCTATCATGACAAACCCAATACTATGATTGGCTCTCAGTCATATTGCAAATCAAGAACTCTTGGAAATCAATAGGCCTATTCTGCAAACCAAAGAATTAATGTTGTCTAACAAACTGGATGACTCCCTTTCGCCATATTGGGTGATCTTGCAGGCCATGGTGACAAACAGTCTCTTTCGAAGCACTGGCAGGCAATGACAGACGACATGAGAGGATCCAATTCTCTTGTCAAGAAGTTCAACAGGCTGATAGTGACACGATAGACTTCTGACTAGAATGGCACATACGAATACCAGTACCGTACTCTAATATGGAAAACATTACAACCGCAGACTGCACACATGTAATGTAATAAACAAATGCATCTTACAGATACAACAAATATAATATTCAGACAGAACAGGAAAAAAAACATGTCAATCATTTGGCACATGATATCATGGTCAGGCTCGTTCTCTTATTAACACACAGAGAACACGCTCGTCAGTGAATAATGCCCAAGGAACTTCATGAAGACAAAGCTACAGGACATACATGAAGTATACAACAGATCTCTTACGAAAGTCCCTTTAGGTACAGGATGACCTGTACAAAAAGCCATTTTTACCCGGAATTAGTCCCTACAATAAGGTCCGCAAACAAGGATGTAACGTCATATTTCCACTCCACATTAATGCACAACTACTGTCGAAGAGAGTCTGACCATCTTTGAAGTCCTTTATGAGCAGACAGAACAATCTGCCACAGAGGGAGGAATCAAAGAAATATTCATAATAATACATGACTAGAAAGACAGCTGTTCTGAACAAACATCAACAAATAACAAATAACACAATATTATGCCAGTTTTTATGAAGTACAACAGTGCATACTTCAAGGAGCAGTGAAAATATCTAAGTACTCATGTCAAATTCTTCGACTTTGATACTCCTTCATTTCTCAAGCTCCAATTGGACAACACAGTGGCATGCCAGTGCCAGCGAGGATTTCCAATGGGTACCAGTCTTCTTGGCAAATTGAGGCATTCCTACAGCCTGCTACATACACTGAACCAAGATGAAGTTGAGTCTGCATCAACCGTAAAAGAATGCTTTAACTGGACAACACTGTACACCAGGCCTTGGATAACTAGGTTTCCAGAAGGCCACCCGCTGTGTAGGCCTAGTGTCATCAAATCTAAAGTCTCATACAGCCTGCTGCACAGTCGGTGTCAAGAGTGGAGGTGTGCCCTTTGCAAAATACACGTCATTGTATACAACAAATTGCTTGTAACATACTTCCAGTGTTGTAACCTATGCTGTGTTGAGAAGCGAAGAATCGTAATTGAACCGACTGCACTGACAGTTCTGCTCGGTATAAAATAAGCACAGAATGCAGCCTTTTTAATGAGCTTTTCACTAACTTATAGCTGTCCACTTATTTCAAACCATATCCAAAGAAGGGAGGTCAGTACTCACTCTATCAGTCACTGACAGCCACGTCTGAATCTTCAGGTTCTACAACCTTCCTTGGAATCTCGGATTCCACATCATCATGAAGCGAGTCATTTCGATCGATTTCAGAAGATAAGACTGAATGCCCTTCTTTCTTTACTCCAGACAATTCTACATCCTGATTGTTATATCCACCAGTATCCTCTAATATCGTACGATCAGCTTCTATCACCAATTCTGCACTCGTTTGAGCATTCAAAGCAACATCTATTTGTGCAGAATCTTTGTTTTCTGAGTCTAACATTTGCGAACTACCGGTACTAGTCTGTATTACTCGGTTAGTGCCACTATTGACAGACTCCCCATCAGTTGGTCCCAGATCAGCAGTACCTTGTAAAGGCACATCATCATTTGTCATTTTGCTTTCCTCCTGTACTTGTGATTCGTATCCCTTTGATATGTTATTCACATTGGCATTCAGACTGCCGTCATCAGGATTTTCATCTCTAGATAAATTAGCCCCACCTTCATTGGCATTAGCAGTGGACGAAACAGCTTCATCACTGTTGTACGCTTCTGAAACACTGGCAATGTCAGTAGGGGCTGTTTGAGAGCGATCAACCAAAGGAGTCACATTCCCCGAGGCAGGAATATCCTCAGCTACTACACCCATGTTCGACTCCGAAACACCATCACTTCCAGTTACTGGTACTGCCCCACATTCATCACAACCTGTATCATTTGAACTCACAACGTCAGTTTCAGTCTGAGCAGTAGGTGCCGACACTGACGGCAGACTTGAATGAGGTTCAGCTGACATTCCCTCATCAGATACGACAGGAGATACCTCTCCCCCTGATGTCGTAGGGCAATTTGCGTCTGTTCCATTTGTTTGAGCAGTTGACGTGGCAATGTTCAGAACAGATTCCGGGGATTGGGCAGGCTGAGCATTAACACTGGCTCCTCCGTCACCAGTGTTCCCACCAGCTTCAGTCGCTGCAGCTGCATCAACGCCTGTCCCGTCTGCTGTAGGAGCTGTGTTAGAGACATCAGTTCCAACATTTTCATCACGGCGACGACGTGGACTACTGGAGCTTGACGAATAGGGTGGCGGGCACGGTAACGACTGTCGCCTGATGGTCTCTCTCTCCTGTGATTCTTCGTATGTGGGTGGTGGAGGCTGAAAAGGGAAACAGGGAAAGGAGTCAAGTGGAACAGGAAAAGGAGTCAAGTGGAACAGGGAAAGGAGTCAAGTGGAACAGGAAAATGAGTCAAGTGGAGCAGCGAAAGGAGTCACATTTGTGTAGTGGTTGAGCAGTAGACGATATACTTGTAGGCTGCGGGTTCGAATCTCAGTCAAGTCACCGCTTCTTACTCTCAACTGGTCTGAAATTATTAGGGGATGTGCTGAATGGGCAGCTGCTTGAGTTTCCCAGGAAGGTTTCCAATCTTTACCATCCTGAGCACGTCATGAGTTCTCACCTGTGGAACAGCCCTCAAGAAGGTGTGTTCATTGCCAGCAATGACTTCATTGTACGACGGCGGAGCGGGCATATTGAGAATGGAGTCCATGCTCTCTGAGCGCTGCATGGCTGGGTTGACAATACCAAATGGTCCCATATCTCCATGGCTTGGAATGAGGAGATCTGAGTGACTGCGACTGTTGACGACGTGACCTGACTGGAGCGTGCGGGTGAATGAAACTGTGTGGGATATGGTGCTGGAGAGATACTCTTGGTAATCTGAAACAGGAATGACAATGATTGAAAGACATAACCTCAACTGCAGCAGGTCCAACATTACATGTATGTCTGTCAGCTCTTGACTTGTTGCAGTGTAAGGAAGAATTTAAGAAACACAATGCCTCTGAAAACCTTGCAGTTATCACAGGAAACTGCAGCGGTGGTAACGGACCTTTGAAGTCAAACACCCACAAGAATTTGGCACAATATTTTAGAGTGCGATCAGCAAACTTGAGTTTTTTTTCTTAATTCATAGTGATAAGTTATACTATAACTTATAGTACCTGGTGGATTCGAATTTACACGGTGACGATTACGTGACTTGCGGATGAGCCAAACCATACAGAATGAGATACAAAGAACCAGTAATATGGGTGCAGCAATGAATACCCAAGTCATGAAGTGATGGCCCGTCTTGGCTTTCTCTGTAGTTGTTGTGGCTGAAAATTGAAACAAAGAACTTAGAAAGAGAGGCACAAATGGTTAATTAGAGATGAGTGAAGTCCAAGGAAGGCATCCAGGCCAGGGAAGAAATGTTAAAGAAATTTCTGTCAATCTGAGGCAGATGGCAAAACTGAAGAGTTGAGCATGAGCAGACAACACCAGACATTCCTCCCACATGATCAAAAATTCACAAGTTATGAATTTTTATGAGAAGGATGGCAAATAACTTGAAGAAAAGTTGTTCGTTTTATGCAGATTGAGAACATTTGTTCGAATTTCTCAGTTTACTGGTGAACAACACTACAAGAGCACTGACTACTACAAATATGCATGGCTTGGTCACACAGCTCCCACATACATGCCAAAAAGATGATAATAACTCACCACAAGTGGACCACAGACCATCACATGGATTTTGCGTGGTGACACAAGAGAAGGCGTCATCCTGACAACGGTTGGTCGAGGCAGTATTGGTCAAATCTGTTGTAAACATACCTGAGGGACAAATATTTCTTTGAGTGGCGGTGTTGCTATTCCCCTGAGCAGTTTCTGTACGACACTTTTTCTAATTTTCCATCTTTAGATGATAGCGACATGTCAGCTGTGTTTCAAGCAGGCTCCTCTGATTGAGTGTTTGTCCCCTCTTCCAAAGGCCTTGCCCTCTTCCCACGTTGACAAACAACCAACCAATTTGACCACTCAAGCAAAAGGTGTTGTGGTAAAGCTTCATAACACAGATTATCCTATGAATCTGCACCACATCATATGGACAACTAACTAACACTGGGCATACCAAGGTGAATAAAGCCAAGAATTTTTTCATCAAGACACCAAGCAGGAACACGAAACAAGATTCACAAAGCAGGATGAAAAACTTCCAATAATTCTTACCACACATATCCTTAGCCTCATCCTCTTCTTTCGCACAATGTGCGACGCCATCACACACAAGGAATTCTGGGATACACCACAGTGAATGCTGACAGACGAACCCGCCCATCGCTGGCAGGCTGTTGTTTACATCGTCAGGAAATTTACAACCTGAAATGCACAGACAGATCATAACATTGGCGAACGTCCAGTGGTCAATAATGGTGCAATTGAATCAATGAATTTAACTTGACAGGCTTTCCTTCACATTACAATTTGTCAGGCCAAAGTCTTCAACGATCTATACAGGTTCGTCACTGATGTCACAACGATCACGTGATTGCAAAGAATCGGCCATGACACTTGGCCATCAAATATGGCTGGTGACGTCAAAACTGTCACATCATAACACAGGGGCGGATCCAGGAATCTGCAGTGAATTTCAATGATTTGCTCCAAATTTCAGAATTTCACGATGAATTTTACAGATTTGTTGGCCGAAAGGGGGCATGCGCCGGGTGCGCCCCACTTGGATCTGCGCCTGTGACATTTTGATGTCACGATCTGTGTGTGTGTTGATGTTGAGTTCATGCTGTGATGTCGCTTGACACTTTGATGGCCAATATGGTGGCATCATGTTGTCATGGAAACGTGACATAATGTGAAGATCATCTATATAAGGTGGCAGCTCAATACATCCACCAGATTAAGAACGGAGAAACCACCTACCCTGACTCTTGTCTACATAGTTCGGGTCCTGTTTTAAATCTCGGAATATGGCGTAAGACATATTGAGATACACTATTCCGAAGAAAAATCCTGTGAGGCGTAAATAGAGGCCCTTGTCTGAGATGATCACTTTGCTTTCTGCCTTTGATGAGGTGAAGGAACCAATGAATGTGAAGATTAGGTTGGCATCGCTATGGTAACCATGTCGCACCTGCAGTTCACTTCCTAGAAGATATTACAATGTATTGAAAAATGAGTTGAGTGGTGTGTCTGGGGGGGGGTGGGGGTGTTATGGAGATATCAAAACATTCACGGTGGTGTTGTATTGTATCAGATGGTAAGTAGGCCTACAGAAGAGGCCATCTCAAGCTACTCATATTCCTCACTTGGATGGTGTCTTTTACTTGCCCTTGCAAAAGCATGAGGCACCAAGGCTTACTATCCCATGCAACAGACTGAAGAGCCAGGGATGGTTAATCCCATATGGCCCAGGATTCAAACCCGGGACCTGCCGCTTGCTAAGCGGACGTGATAACCACTGGGCTATCAAGGCTCCTGACATCATGGTGGTCAAGAGAGGTGCTGAGGAAACGCAAGCATTTTCCATAGTTATCTGCGCACGAGGTACGGTGGGAAGATTCGTTCCAAGCCACACGCAGGCCAAACCTCATCCCCCAAAATATGACATGTTATATTATATGAGATGTAAACCAGGTACTCACCAACTGGGAAGCTGTAGTTGATTATATGAACAACGGCAGCCTCCGGTAGTTTCAGGGGAGGGATAATCCACAGGTAGTCGTAATAGAGAGAGCGATGCTCATTCATTTGGAGGTTAACGAGGCCTGAGTGTGAGCGAGGCACGAGGCCGGGCAGAATGTGACTGTTGTTGGCAAGGGTATCGGTTCCTGGAAATAGACAGAACACAATTAAGAACACAATTCTGTGGACTTGAACTTCAAGCAATGGACAGTTTCTCAGTGGTTTTTCTATACCACGATCATTTCAAAGAATATGCTGAACATTTTACAAGGAATAGGTAGAGTCTTGTCTTAAGAATAAAACTGAACAGCAGAAATGTCCATGAAATCTGGAAGAGCAGTTTTCAAGGCCAACACAGAGCCGCAGGTATATCATCAGTTTAACTGTAGTGATTTTCAAAAACTTACGTGTCTTGTAGCGAGACATGAATCTCTTATCTGAAGAGGAAAAGAGACAATACAGCAAACTTACTCATAAGTTCATTACTACGAATTGAACGTACTTCTGCTAGGAAGGACTCACCACATTGTCTAAGCCAGCAGCCTTGTACAACGAAGATTAATAATGACAGCCACTGCCTACTGCAAAATCTGTGGCTCTACATCTAGATTCTAGAGGAAGCAAAAGCAGTGATAACGGTAATAATTTCTGTAGAATGGTGAAACTACGGATCACACACTCACATTGTATCAAGTTGTATGTGAGTTTGAAGCCTGCTCCAACACGTGTACCCTGTACATTCTGTAGTTTCATCGAGGCATACACCAAAGGTCCAGTAGAAAAGAATGGCCGCCTGTCTGAAAGTGTTCGCCTTTCTCTGTTAGCCCATGGACCACCCCCATCAAAAATCTGGAAAAGGAAGATCAGATATCTCTGGATAATGTCGGTTGGACACTTATTTGATGAAGGACAGCAATGGATGGCTCATTGGCTCAAATCAAAAGACTCCTGGATCTGGACACTCTGTTGACAATGGGCTGGCCATAGATTCTTTTCCCACCCGATCATACCTCTAATGTGTGACCAGGAGCCAATAACATGTCATCAAACTGTATGAAGACATATCCCTGGATCACTGTGTTTACAAACAGCCACTGATAATCCTTGCTGAGGCTGTATCCAAAGGGAAAGAATGGCGTGCGGACTACTCCAGAAGTCTTTGCCGAACCTTCAAACAACTGGATGCCTTCTCTCTCTGAAATAAAACGGAAAGATTCTCACACCTGAATCATGATAACAGGATCAATGATGGTAAGGTAATAAAGGATTTGACTGAACAAAAACGAGCAACGGACAGCATCCTTCGTAATAAACTCTATGCCTACCCTCCACTTGGAATGTCAGCTTCCACCTTAATGCTGTGTCCTTATAGGGTTTGTTGAAGCAGAATCGGATATGGACCTTATGCGAATGTGATGTATAAACGTCACCAGTGTGGTATCCATCGTATTTCTTGAGTGGTATTGAAGTTTCATACGGCTCATGTATCAGAAGATAATCACAGCTGGAAGAGAGGGATCGAATTTATTGACAAGAAAACTTATGAGGACCAGATGTAGCTTGAACAAATGCGATGACAATTATCTGTATTTGTATTTGTATTTGTATGTTTCCATCAGGGCCAAAGCATTATTGGCCCTGATAAGTATGGAAGAGGCCATATCTCAAGCTATTCATGTTCCTCACTTAGATGGGCTTGCCTCTTGCTTAGCGGACAAGATAACAACTCAGCTATCAGGGCTCGCCGCAGCGACTAATAACAAGACTGGAAAGCCAGAAGACTTACTGATTCGAGCTATCACAGAAATCTCCAGTAATGAAATAGTCAAATGTGGTTGGCTTACACTCGGTCTCAGCGAAGTGTGTAAAGTCAATTGTGATAAGGCTTGTTGCTGCAGCGACGAGAGTGATGTCACATTTAGCGTGGTCAGAGGCATACGCCGGAGGTTGGATAAGTGGCACGATGTAGCCGCTTTCACCTTGGGTGAGCTCGACTGCGCTGTCAACTGGATTATTGGTATCGCAAGTGATTGCTGAAAATAGATTGAATTGAGGTGTCATTATCAACAACCAAATGTCAGGATCAGTGTGAATTTGTGATGCAGGAGCCAAGAGAAATCTGCTCTGTCAAATCTCCAGCATCCCCTCAGTATCTCATATGACAAGTGATGATGTTCCCGTCATTCTGGTCAGATGGAGAGAAAGCGAGGTCAGCAGCAACATTATGCAGTCACTGGTGTACATGTAGAATAGAATAATCAATGATTATTTCCTGAGGATAATGGGAGATATATGCAAGCAGAGTACTTTAGCGTGGTACTACACATCTACTCCTATCGTGCATCAGTTGAACAGTTTCTTTCATACATCATAAACATGTCAGCTAAGCGTCCAGGCCCATGGGCCTCTTGTTCAACTTAAGGCCCACACGTCATTTCATGATGTCTTGACGTGAGATGAAAAAAAATCAAATTGTTTCCTGACGTCATGATCGCTGAAACAAGTAGATTTTTTTTCGAGTCAGGTCATGGCCTTCAGAAATGACATGCGGGACGTCATGACACTGA
Source organism: Notospermus geniculatus (assembly GCA_002633025.1). Taxonomy (NCBI): domain Eukaryota; kingdom Metazoa; phylum Nemertea; class Pilidiophora; order Heteronemertea; family Lineidae; genus Notospermus; species Notospermus geniculatus. The sequence continues at coordinate 4,349 of NMRB01000655.1, read as the reverse complement.
CCCGTCAGGTGCTGCACTCTTTTGGAGGGATAGAGTCTATTCAGTGGATTCCGCCGCAGTTTGCGGTGGGCGGAGCGGTTTTCACAGGCATTGGGATAATTAATACGCCATTGTTATTCATCAAAGGATTATCCAAAGCCGTGAAAAACGTACCGCTCACCGACCTATTCAACCCCTACGGCGACCTATTCAACCCCTTAAGCCATTGCGGACGTCAGGGCCCGTACTTCAGAATGCTCCTCAACGTAAAGGAGTTCCTTGCGGCTATTGTTCTCCTGTTGAACACAATAGACTTGAGGAACTCCTTTACGTTGAGGAGCATTTTAAAATACAGGCCCAGTAATGGCAGTAGGCCGCATGCCAAGAGCCAAACGAAAATTTTTTTAAAAAGTTTCCAAATCGCACACCTACATGTAGCAATTAATCGAGATAAAACGGCATTTAAACCCCCTCTATATTGAATTTTACGATATTTTCAAAGTGTTAGGAGAGTATAGGTAGAGGTCTCACAGCCTTGTGAAGGTCCCCAAAATGCTTGCCTGATATGTACTTCAAAGAATCAAAAATACACACATATACAGCACAGCACAATTACACTACACTAATGTCGGAGGATGTCAGGACTTTCTGAATTGAACACAGTGTGGCTTTAATACTGCCAGTAGAGCTCAAAGTGAACCAAATAATTCACTCCCAAAGGCCCCGATTACATAGAGCTATACGCTATTTGGTATTCTAGGCACGTCTCGTACAACACGCGTATAGTTTGAATCGAGCAAGGTTATTTCAATGAGTGGTTTACATCAGACTAAACTATTCTGAGGGCACGGTATTCGCTTTTTGTTCGTATTTTGCATGTCCAATTTTTGACCGAATACCGAATACCGAATAGAGTATAGCTCTATGTAATCGGGGCCTAAAAAACTTCCCTGTCGCAATTTTATATGGATAATTGAAAATATGGACCCCCATGGGAGCTGGGGCAGGAAATTTTGATGTTAATAGGGAGGTTCAGATAATGTTACGAGTCTCGACTCTGACTCACAGGCATGCGACCCTTACAGGCACGAACAATAACATGCCAAATATTGTTAAAGCATCAAACTAAAGGATTTGCCTATGACATATTGCGAAAATCACTCCACTCACTGCAAACCGCAGTAGAATCCAACAGGGAAAATGAGCCCCTCCCCACTGATGCAGGGGGTGGGCATTGAAAAGGTTTCCAATTTTTGGCATTACACATTATTTACACATTTCTTATGGTACTTAATCATAATATTTTTCTTCCAGATTTGCAAAACTCAGAATTGCGATAATCCCGTCCATGGACATTTCACTCCATGTCATGATTCGAAGATTTGTCTCTCCTGCGCGAAGGAAATACTGAAGGGCCCTCGCAGGGAATGCCCAACCTGCGGAAAGATTGTGGATGATTACTACATCAATACAGTAAGTGCAGTGGTGCTGAGACCAGTTTCTGCTGCAGTTTGTGGCGAGCGATGTGGTCCTCACAGGCATGAACAATTAACATGCCAAATATTAAAGCAGCAAAGGGTTTGCCTAAACCTTGCGAAAACCACTCCGCTTGCTGCAAACCGCAGCAGTGTAACGGAAAAGGAGCCCCTCCTCACTGATGCAGGGGGTAGGCACTGAAAAGGTTTCCAATTTTTGGCATTACACATTACACATTTCTTGTGGTGCTTAATCATAATATTTTTCTTCCAGAAATGCAAAACTAAGAATTGCAGTAATCCCGTCCATGGATATTTCACTCCATGTCATCATTCGAAGATTTGTCTCTCCTGCGCGAAGAAAATACTGAAGGGCCCTCGCAGGGAATGCCCAACCTGCAGAAAGATTGTGGATGATTACTACATCAATACAGTAAGTGTGGTGGTGCTGAGACCAGTTTCTGCTGCAGTTTGTGGCAATTGACATGATTGAGGCGGTCCTCACAGGCATGAACAATTACCGTAATTTTCGGACCATTAGACGCGGGCAAAAAATGAAAAATGCTTAAAAAACGGGGGGAGCGCCTTATGGTCCAGCAGCGCCTTGTGTAAGGATTTTGTCTAGGCCTGAAATGGTCAACTGCACCATCTGAAGAGTGACATTCATCATGTTCATAATCCACATGTCCTTGAGCCGATCGGGGTTCAGGAATGGTGATCACGTCTCAGGCCCCATGGGCCTGACACGTGATCACGTCTCAGGCCCCAACTATACCGCAATGCACGTGTTTGTGGCAATTGAGGCGGTCCTCACAGGCATGAACAATTAACATGCCAAATATTAAAGCATCAAAGGGTTTGCCCAAACCTTGCGAAAACCACTCCGCTTGCTGCAAACCACAGCAGTGTAACGGAAAATGAGCCCCTCCCCACTGATGCAGGGGGTAGGCACTGAAAAGGTTTCCAATTTTTGGCATTACACATTTCTTGTGGTGCTTAACCATTTCGCTACCGGCTTTATTTGAAAAGTGTACATTGTGCATCATGAATTTCGCCTGTGTTGACAAAAAGGCGCCTAGCTCCGCGAAATTCAGCCAAAACTGGCACCAAGCCACTCATTCTGGAGGCAACGAAATGGGCCAGGATATCACATAGGTTTGCTTGTTCCAAAATGTCTGTGAGAGGAACAGGCCATAGCCAAAGATGCAAGCTGTGACGAAATAGTCACATTCCGCCTATGTTTTCGTAAGGTTGCCAATTTTTAAACGTCTATATTTCCAAAACCGTTGCTCCTACGCTTCTGAAAATTGGTCAAAATGAAGCTACTTTTTCCTACTCTTTCTTTTGGCGCTAGTCGCGTCGTCGTAGCTGCTTCCGTTCCGGAGATATGGCCATTTTGTCACAACAAGTCAGATTTGCTCTCTGGAGTCTGTCAATCTAGACCCCGGACAAACGTTAAAACGCAATTTTAGCCAGGTTTCTTCGGACGAGGCAAAATCGCGTTGTGAGAGAGGGGGGGTAGTCTCGCATTAAAAAATATGCAAAGCAGGCATCAATCGGTCCACTGGTTACGATTCTAGGTCAGTTTGAATGTGCGAGGGTGTGTGGCCCAGGCCACACTCGCAAAAATGCGAGAACGGTAGCGAGAGGGTTAATCATAATATTTTTCTTCCAGAATTGCAAAACTCAGAATTGCGGTAATCCCGTCCATGGATATTTCACTCCATGTCATCATTCGAAGATTTGTGTCTCCTGCGCGAAGGAAATACTGAAGGACCCTCGCGCGGTGTGCCCAACCTGCAGAAAGATTGTGGATGATTACTACTACCCTGATCCCAAAGCTGACAACAATACAGTAAGTGTGGTGGTGTTGAAGTCCTGTTTCCATTAGAACAGTTTCTGCTGAGTCCCGGTCATCACAGGCATGGACAATTAAGGGAGCATATTGGATTTCTAATGTGTTATTTGACTGCCGACGTAGAGGGAGCCACCAAGCGGCAACAACACGAACTACAACAAGAGGCCCATGGGCCTGACGCTCAGCTGACACATGATGCCCAGGTTTGATATAAGGCATGTAAGGGGTACTGCAGTCATAGGAAGGTTAGAGGGTGATGTCAAATTTTATTCACCAAGTGTGCATGGTTGGGTGGGATTAAGTTTGCTATGATTCGAGACTTACATGTAGTCCTATACAATTTTGCCAAGAATGAATCACATTTTATTTTGGAACGCATACATGTGTAAGATTCATTTGCTGCAGTGGCGAAGAGTCCTCTGTTCCTGTTGTGTCGGCTGACAGCGAGTTCTTCAAATTCAAGACACTTCCTTGCACCCCTCTTTAGCAACAGCAGCATCAGCAATCTGGGGTGCTTCGGCAACCAGATCGACCTGCACAAGATGACATTGTAAATGTTGTATGGTTCCCGATGTACAGGTACTTCTACATGAACGGTACATTGATAGAGATCAAGATACATTGATAGAGGTCAGATACGTTGATAGAGATCATGATACACTGACAGAGATCAGGATACACTGATTGATGAATCCCACAGAACTTGATCTCATGCTAATAACTCATCCCATGGTTGACCTTGACCTGGATATCTGATCATCAAGGTCATTGCGTAATCGAAACGGGCATCCTCAATAACCTAAGTATGGCTGATATCATGCCTCTACCTCTACCACAGGCAGAGATATTAAAAATAGTGCCAATGGCACTGTGCCCACTTGGCTTTTTAGCACAGTGGTGGAAGGCATAAGCCATATCAGAATCATACATGCCATATTTGACAACTTTTGCCATTCTCGTAATTTCAGACAAACTTTGATGTCTGTGACCTTGAAAAGTAGGTCAAATATAAAACTCGACCAGTATGTTATATTTCC
>NMRB01000654.1:275656-291925 GCA_002633025.1 Notospermus geniculatus | reverse complement strand
TTTTAAAGAATTCTCCCAGTTTGTATATGTGTGGGGGGAGGGGGGCTTTCGAAACCACCGAACCCTCCCCAAGCCCCTAGGCGAGCGGTTGCCAGGCCGTGCCTCAGTAACCATAGCCGTCTATAGTGTTGCGATGTTGCATCGCAAGAAAGGAGCATTCGGCAGTGGTGGGCACTCAGTGGGAACACGGTATTTTACTGTAGTTTCCTTTCCATTTGCAGTATAATACCGATGAGTATCTTCGCCGGAGTACCGCCATCACCGCATTAGTGGATGCGTCACTGCTGTTCAGCAATTTCCTAATGTTGAAGAGACTTATCGACAACAAGGAAAAAGAGCCCTACTTTGCTTTGCTTGTCACAATATTGTCAGTTCAAATTTTCGTTCAAGTTGCTTTGGGAATCCTGCTCTTCAAGATATTCGGGCCGAATATGGCGCCACCAGTTATGAAGGAAGCGAGGAAGAAGACTTTGCAGTTGCGGAGGTTAATGCGGGAGTTTAGGGCCAAGTTTAAGGAGGAGAAGGGCGTGTGGGCGAGGCGACTTCAAGATGACGAAGTGTTGGAAATGTTTTCGCACAAAGAGTACAGGAAGGACTATTATGATGTCGTGATCGCCGGATTCAGAAAGGATTTTCTAGAGGACAAGAAGGACAAGACGGACAAGAAGGACAAGACGGACGAGGAGATTTGGAAGGAACTGACGTTTATGGCATTGGAAATAGGAAAAAGAGAGGAAGATTTTCGAGGTAAAGAACAAGTAACGAAGCGCAAGGACACTGACAGACTGAACGATGCTGCCGCTGGATTTGCATTCATCATTTTGATTCTGAAGGTTTTCGTGGAGGTGTTTTATGTGAAGTCAACGCCGTAAGGCAACCGAAGTCCCCCCCCCCCCCGAACATTACAGGTAGGCCGAGGCGCGGATCCAGAATTTTGGGCAGAGGGGATCAGGGTCATGCGGTCGTTGCAGCGAGCGCCGAAGGTGCCCGCACCGACGGGGGGGGGTTGTGGGACTTCCCCCAGAAAATTTTGATACATGTATATAGAAGGCGATAGGCGCGATTTCCTGGCATCTCTTTATCAAAGCTTTGTTTTTGCTCAGGTTTTTGCTTAATGTCGCAAATTATTGAGAGAAAAAATTGGTGTTAACACCGTGTTTATAATGGCTTAATGCATTGCAACACCAGTGTTAACATCAACTTTAAAATAACCTCATCCCCCAATCAATAGAATTTTCTTTTGACGAGTCGGCCGGAACCTTGCTGCCATCTTACGGCAATACGAAAAAGCGCGGCTGACTGAGCCTATTGTGTGGTATTGAACGGGTTTATTCGAATGATGTAATGGCAAAAGTTGTCTATGGGATGGATGGCATAGTCTAGTTCTGCTGTCCAACGACAGATGGAGCTAACGTTCTTGAATGGGTGGTAAATTTTGGGGGTGGCCAGATCCCGGGCCAGATATCCTTTCCCGGAACTATTTGAACATATTCTCCCAACTTTAATTTTGAATCAGGTTTGCTGCTGCATAGGCCTAGGCTGCCCATTGATCTCAACTAGCAGTTTGTCATTTTAAATGAACCAGGGCCGTATTTAGCTTTGGTCCGGGGGGGGCAAAAGCCTCTCGGGGGGGGGGGGNAGGCAAAAGACCTTTTTCCCAAAATCTGCGTGGAAATCACGTTTCTTGGTTGGCTCGGGGGGACTCCCCCTGCCCCCCCCCCTCCCCGGCTATATATATATTGAAATAAAAAGTGTGGAGATATATTTGAAAAAAGGGTGAATAAGACTTTTTGTGGGACATATTTAATGGGAAATGAGTAGAAATGACAGAGGTGGTCTAATAATTTTTTCCAGGGCTGTATATGTTAAAATGTATATTATAGAGCACGTTGTAGATTTTACAAGATTTTTTGTAGATTTTTATAATATGTTGTTAAAATGTATATTATAGAGTAACATTGCCAATGTTGACAAAAACCTTGTAAAATCTACAACGTCATTGTTGTAGATTTTACAAGATTTTGTAGATTTTTATAATATGTTTTTTGTATGTTGTTAAAATGTATAGGCCTAAGAGTTACATTGTTAGATTTTTCAAGATAAATCCATGTTATAGTACTTTTTGCTCATATTATGAATACAAGTATATGCTTAGATAAATTTTAAAAAGTTGTTTTTGTTCATTTTGACGAGATATTGGAAAATACTAGTATTGGCCAGGCCGATCCGTGAGCTGCTGCCATCTATACATAATTGATGGAACTTAAAAGTTCCGACTAATTACCCGAGATGCACCCGGCGCAGATCAGGTTTGTAGTGATGGTTGGAATGGCTGGACGACGGAGGAATCCGACTTCAGGCTCTGCAAGCCGCCGATTTCACGGAGAATACTCCCTGACATTCACTGTGTTAATTCTAGGGTCTCTTCTGCCCTCTGGATACGCACAAAATGGAAGGCAAAGTAGTCCTTGCTATGATTTAAACGGAAAACCTCAGCGGTGTATGCCGGAATTCCGAAACGCTGCGTACCAAAATCCCGTGGAAGCGACCAATACGTGCGGTGATCCTCCCATCCGATTTTGCTTGCAAACCGGTGTCTCTGGAGCTAAACAATCCTGCTCAGTTTGCGATGCTCGTGTGCCAAGTCTCTCCCACCCTCCACAATATTTGGCTGATTTTAATAACAATGAGAACCAAACTTGGTGGCAGAGTGAAACAATGTATGAAGGTCGTATACAGTTTCCAAATCAAGTCAACCTCACACTAAAACTTGGTAAGATTTTTTTCAAACAATCTCATTCTGGAGGAATTACACTGTCAGTATAATCAGATAATTCCTCCATATTCTAACAGCTAGGCATATAAATAGTTACATGTAGGCCTGTGCTTAGAATTTTGCTTTCTTTAGTTTCCAAACTGTCCCAAACGACTGCGCAAAATTATACAGGCCTTGAAATAAATGGACACCAGATTTTCCAAGGAATTCAAAACTCCGCCCAGAAACATGGAAGAAGGTGCTCAAGAAGATCTTTCCAGTGTGCTGAGTTTCAGCACTAACAGCACCTTTCAGTGTTCTCCAGGATTTCTTAAAGTAGGGTGGTACCCTTGAAATTCAGGATTTCCCATTACTTTGCAAATTAAGATTTTAAGATAGGGTGGTCACCAATTTAAGGTAGGGGGTGTAATAGAAAACCATTACAAAATTGGACTGCAAGGTAGGGTGGCTACTTCTATTTTGTCTAAGGTAGAGTGGTAAATTGCCAAGGTAGGGTGGGCCACCCTCCTTACAAAAAGGCATGCGGAGAACACTGCTTATGAAAGGATGGTCTGAGTGCTTATGCTTTCATAACCCACACAGGTTGGAATAGAATGGAGGAACTAGAAGTACACAGGTAGCAATCTTAATAGCCCATACTTTACATGTGGAAGCCATATTGAGCTAAGTCTATGGTCGCTGTCTTGTCGTGTGAAGCCTAGGTCACAAATCCACCGGGCCCCGTACGATTTTCCCCACCCAGCGGCCTGCAGTGGGTTTTAGATACTGAAACACAGATCTAAGATGAATTATGCCGAAATCGCCTCAATGGATGAGTGGAAATTAGACTGGATCAAACTGGGCACTGTAGAATTTGGTCCAAATGTCTGTTTTTACTCGCCGTAAGGGCCCCGGAGTGGATATGTGACCTGGGCTTAAGTAAGGTGTCTGGGATGAATGAATGGAGGAAAGAAAGGACCGGGGGGGGGGGGGGGGGGGNTCGTCATTGCTGGGTATGTCCAGGAATAAGCCGAAGTAATGCTTTCATTCTATCTATAAAATGGTGTATTAATTCCAGTGAAGTGCATTAGTGTCCCTTGATTAACTTTCAGATGAGAGACCCCTTTGTTCTGTAATCTGCTTAACCCAATCCTGCCCATTAAATATGCAGGATAGCATTTCATACCTAATTTATGATTATACCCTTACAGGGACTTGGGAAGTCAACAAGTGAAAAGGGGTTGAATTATCCTTTATGTTTAGGTTTATGTATGTCATATTATTAGGCATATAAAGCCCATGAATTCTGAAAGTTGATTTACTGGTACATTTTTGCAGAATCTGCAACCACATCATGGATTCAAAAACCCTTTCTGATGCTGACCTTGGGTATTTCAATGTCGATGTAACTTGTTGTTCAATAAACTACCAACTTCTATCTTTCCGGACCCCTGCCATATGTACCAGGCCTTTGACCTCACCTGCAAACATGAATAGGCCTATTTCTTTTGGATCAAACTAGCTACTTTCTAATTCTAAAACAGAAGCCACATTAGGCCTACATGCCTTCTCAAAACACATTGTGTGGTTAGGGTCATTTGGGTCAGACTGAAATTCCAAGACTATGACTAGCTAGGCCTTTGGATGATGCTGGCCTGATTCTGGTGGAATGTCTGGCATCTTGCTTTCGGATGAGGATGGGTACATGTACATTGGTGACAGTGCCCCAGCAGTAAAATGACCTATAGTTTGGTGAATCATTGAAGTATACAGGCCTCAGTGTCATTGTATGTATTACACGTACAATCCTTGATATTTGTCTTATTCACGTGGCTTACTCCTTACGCTCTGGATCTCTGAATCATACCTGCGCCGAATCGGTAGATGTCGTCCTGGGTAACCCTAAAGTTTACCCAGGACCATCCTGGGTAACCCTAAAAGTTACCCAGGACGATCCTGGGTAAACCTTAGTATACTAAAGTTGACCCAGTTTGAAATTCGCGCACTTTTTCACCTGCGGTCAAGAATCTTGAAAACGGCCCTCCAGTCATATATCAGTGCACGTGAATTTCAAACTGGGTAAACTTTGGTACACTAAAGTTTACCCAGGATCGTCCTGGCGGGTAGCTTTTAGGGTCACCCAGGTTGGTCCTGGGTAAACTTTAGGGTTACCCAGGACAACATCTACCAATTTGGCAGCCGATACTGTGTAAAACGTTCAGCACTGAGCATAGGAAGTGGAACACTACATGTAACATATGCTGACACAGTTTCCTTTACTTTTTCTTATGACTGCCTTTTTTACAAGCGGACATTTCAATGCATTCTCAATAGGCTTTTATTTTATGAGCTTTTGTCTTTGAATTCCAAGTTGACATCCAGAGTCAACTGAATTGTAGTATAGTAGTTCAGTCACTGATTTTTAACAAAAAATCTTCATTCACATTTGTGGCGGTTCCAATAGGCCTACCTTGTGCTGCGTTCAAAGAGGTTAGGTCTACATTTGTGTGGCATGTACATTGTAGGCCTACTGAAGGAAATAGAACTTGTTGTAGACCGTGTGTGCATGATCCATGACGTTATACAATGTCCAGAAGGATAGAATTGACAGTCGGCCTCTGCGCAATCTGCTAAGGGTTAATTGGTAATTGAATAGTTTAATTAGGACAAGAATTATTGGAATGTCCCATAGTCAGTTGGTTGCCGTATGGGACAGAGGAATTTTAGGTCAACCAGTGCTTCCTGTTGCACTATGAAGTTCCTTTGACTGGCTAGCCAGGCTGAGACCAGTTCAGACACTTTACATTAACTTCACAAGTTGCGTTTACACTTCAAGGATGATCCATGAAATCATTTTGATTGCTGGTGCCATATGTGTGGATGTCAGTGAATGACCATGCAACAAGGGCTGTCAGATTGCCTGTGCATTGATCTGCTACTGTTTACCTGTTAGTGGTACATTTCAGGTAACCGGTATTGAAATGTCCGAGTTCACCAAGGTCATTAACGCTTTCCTCAAATATGCGACATCCGACAGGTTTTCCTAGACTGCCTCACATACCTGTGTATGCACGGACATACATCATTTATACAAACGTGATTTTCACAATGGGCAAATCTCGCATTGATAGCATTCTGGTATTTCTCAATGAACTTCCGTTTGTCATGTTTGTGGTTGATTGTCCATTAACCACATCTGAAGTGCCTCCTTCTAAGTGCAGCTCATAACCTGGGTCATCTTTGAAAACTTGATTGTTCAACCTTGACACCTTTGATTTGATAACCGAGCAAGTGTTGGGTTAATATTCCTTTAAAAAGGCGCTACTCCACTTGACAGTTTTCTCGCAGAAGTTGGCTCTCAATGGGCAACTCAACTGCAGGCAGTTGTTTTCGTGGTCTAAAACGCAGGATTGATCTCAGCGCCCAGTTTAAAAATCTGCTGCCCGGTCAAAAAAATCGCCGCCCGGTCAAAATTATTCACTTTAAATAACACTGAGTGAGGTTTTCCAAGTACCAATAGGAGCTAGATTTGCATTCCGAAATGTTGGGAAATCACATTTCAGGGCTTCTAGATTTCAAATTTTTCTGGGAGCCCTAAATACATGTACTTTCAAGAAGCACATGACAACAGCACATGTAGCTTACATTCTTTGTTGATAGATCGTTCATGATGTACTTCAGCCAAGGTCAGGCATGTCAGGTCATTGTCGGTCATTCTTCAAGGGCTAGAACTCAATGATATATTGATAACAAAGACAAAGATTGATTCAAGCTGCCAAGGAATACTGTATTTACCAGAGGCCTGTTTCTAACCAAATGGAAAATGCATTGAAGTTAATGGTACATGTACCATTAGCATGAAGTCACTTCATGAAACAGGCCCCAGTCCATGAAAATTATTGCCTTCTCCATGCTATTTCTTAAAAAGAAGTTTAAAGTCAACGCATTAAAATTGCCCTTTGCCTATAGGTTTAATATATTCTCTGTAATTTAGTCTGTTCTAGTCAAATAGTTGAACGGAGCATTTTTCTTTTTATTATGTAATAAAAACTGAAGAATTCTAAAGCTTTTACTGCATTTATACTGAAGCACAAATCCAGTCCGTTTGTCCCTAGTTTTCCAGGTACAACAAAACAGAAGTACATTTGAATGATTTTTTGACGGACCGGACACGGACCAAATCCGTGCGCCAGTAAATGCAGCTTTAGATGGTGATTTTTATACATTGTAGATGCTTTCCAAAACTTACCCTAATTTATGTTTGCTTGGGTATACGAGGGTTAGGCTGTGTATAACTTGAATCAACATACACATGTACAAAAGTTGTGTCTACCTGTAAGAGTGTGCAATATGGTAAGATGAATGTAGGATATTCCACACAGCCAGACAGGCTTGGTTAATGATCCAAGGGGATTTATAAAGCCTTTAAGCTCACCAGGTGTAACTTATTCTGGCCATACATGTACTGTAGTTTAGCTGTACTTACACAACAAAGAGAAGTCCCGGTTTTTTCAGGTCCGGACTCATTTGAAGTCCTGGTTTCTCCATCGGAGCATTTACACTACAAATTCAATTAGTACGAAACCCAGCGATCATAGGTGAATTCGGAGGTCACATCAGTGGGTCACTCAATGTACTAACACATGTAATTGCCGCAGCGCCATCTGTCGCCGGGTCTAGAACTAAGATAATTGAACTTACACCTGAAGTAGAAGCCCGGGTCAAGTCCGGACTTCATATAGATCAACCCACTCATACATGTATCATCCGGGCTTAGGAAGTCCATACTTCATAGACCTGGGCTTCATTACGCCCACCTTTATTGTAGTGTAAGCAAGAGAAGTCCAGACTTCGTTTGTAGTGTGGTGTACCGGTAACTACGGCTAGTGTCTGCTTGTGGCAGGGAACAGCCCTTGGGAACAGCTGAAGAGATTGCCATTTAAGCCCCTTACACTAAACCCTGTTGAAGATTTTCACAATCACACTCAGGTCTGTGAGTTCTTCATGGAACTGAACTTTATTATGATAATCAGGAAACAGGCACATGGGTAAGGCAAATATTTCCTGTCGTACAGGAAGGGCTGTGGAGATGAACACATTCTTGTCTCTGTGCTAATCATAGAGTCAAGTTTGAAGTTGTACAATGGTGCTTGTGGCACCATCTTTTGGTGCTCCACATAAATCAGTGCCATTTTCACCCTTTCTGAGCGAAGCATTTGGCGTAAAGAATGTATTGAGGGGAATCTTCGTGAATGTAGTGTTGCAGTGTGCCTAGGTCACTGCTGAGGTCAGGGAGAGCGACTCCCTGAGAGCGTTTTCCTGCACTTTCAGTTGCCTAAAGCCAGGCGCACATTTGCGGCAAAACTCAATGCGGTAGGTATGTTTTTTAAAATCGACTGAACCGGCTGAATGACGAGTCGACAGTGTTGGGTCAGTCGACCTTAAAAACACTATACTGTTTTGAGTTTTGCCGCAAATGTGCACTTGGCCTAGGCGTATTTGGCACTTGGATCCAACTCAATCATTTAGACTTTGTGAAAGGGGGCACCCATTGCCTCCTAATGGAAATTGACAGTCATTTCAACAAAGTCTGCCAAATTGAAAAATTTCGTAGTCAATTTTGAAAGACTTATTTCGAAATTCGAGGAAACGTGCCTGCTATGAAGCTTTATTACATGAGAGCCTGCATTTTACAGACACAGTCTACCAAAGGTAGCCTTACAGTCAGTTACTATACAATTGATGGAGTGAGAAGCTTGGGTTTATCAGTGCTAGATATAGGTGACCCCATACTTTTCCTCTGCGGTTGTGATGCCTTCCTAACTAGCATTCTCTGATTAGTAAAGCATGTCTAGATCAGCATAAATATTTACACAAGTCTACCAAGATGTAAAGAGTTGTATCATTTCTTTTCCTCAATTTGGTTTCAAGCTACTGGTAGGCCTACATCTACTAGATGCACTTGTGATAATTAATCCTGTCATGCCTGTAGCCCCTTTTACACTTGCACGGTTGAAGAAGTGTGCCGATCTCAACCCGGATGAGCCCATTTTGAATTCAAGTGGGATAGGCCCAGTTTAAACCACAAAAATCAACTGAGCCAAATCTATGCCAAGCCCACCCAGTCATCTGTAAAAACACGCCGGTTGCCATGGAGATTTCGTGGCACTGATGGAAAGGTCAAGGTCGAGCAATTGACCCATGCGCACTGCGCGTTTTGATCACCCGAACTAAAAGTACTTTTAACTTTTGATATTTTCTAGGTAAAGCCTATGATATCACGTACGTCCGATTAAAATTCCAATCTCCACGACCGGAGAGTTTCGCCATCTACAAACGTACCACCGCTGACGGAGAGTGGATACCGTATCAGTATTACAGCGCGTCATGCGAGGCGACGTTTAGGGTGCGACGAAACGAATACATCACTCGTAGAGATGAACAACTTGCCATTTGCTCACCAGAATACAGTGATATTTCACCACTCAGCGGTGGAAACATAGCGTTCAGTACGTTAGAGGGCCGACCAAGCGCCTATAACTTTGAGAATAGTCCAGTTTTACAGGTTTGTACTTGTTTATATTTCATCATTTGAGATCCACTGAGGTTTTTGCTTCGATTCTCAGTTCGTCTCCCAGGGCTCCCAGTGATCCCCTCAAAAATTGGGGTTTTCAGGGTTCCACATCATTTTTTAAGGGTCCTTAACCCATTAGGATCCACTGATTTAAAAAAAAGTTCTAATGTATAACCCACCAAATTTTTTCCGGAATACAAATTTATGTTCAGTTGACATTTAGTTTACACCTCTTTGGCCAGAGGGCAGGCTATGTAAGTGATGGTCCATCGGGTGGATTGGTAAAGCGCTGAATGAGCTGCTCCGCGAGTTCCCTCAGGACGATTTCATGAGTTATTGGGGTAGATATGTGAGGCACCTTTGCAGAAAGGTGCCATTTAAAAACCTTTTCGAAACCAACACATTAATTATCATTACTATCCATTTACAGGATTGGGTAACTGCCACTGACATCCGTATCGTCCTAACACGACTCAATACATTTGGAGATGAGGTGTTCGGTGACAAAACTGTATTACAGTCATATTTCTACGCTATTTCTGATATATCAATCGGTGGAAGGTGAGTAGATGACAACTTAAAGAACCGATCAGAAAATAGAGTGGAACCCCTCAAGGACACATGTGGGACTGATGCTATCTTTAATTTGGAGGTATCCTATCCTCATTAAAGAGGTCAAAATGAATAGAAATGACCAATTTGTGGCTATAAACTGTGGTGGCCTTAAAGGAGAGGTGTCCCTCTGGCAGAGGCGTCCACTTAATGGAGGTTCCACTGTATTGCTTTAGTTATCAATATACAAAAGCAAATTTTTCCATACTTGACATCTGATTGTTCCAAAATCCCCAACCTGAGAACGTCGGCGTCAGTCCCTTCCTTCGTCACCCACACACAACGTTTTCTGTGCAATGACGTGACGAAGGAAGCGAGCGCTAAGAGCCCCTGATGTTCTCGGGATGGGTATCCCAGGTATGAATGAGTTACTGGGTAAGCGATGGCCATTTCTTATGTACTTGATCGTTGAAGTGGATATTGTAAAATGGATATGATATAATCATGGGTATTTGCAGACGACTTCTGAAGTGGTGTTTTTCCTTCCAGGAAGTGTGCACTTTAGGGTTCTAAGATCGCAGCCATATTGTCTGCTTACTATGTAATAATAATTAAATTTACATGTAGTTCCTTTCTTCTCTGATTTCCATGGGAATTTCTATACAGTGGTGGTGTATTGTAATTGTATTCAGGGCCAAAGCCATAGCATTGTTGACCTTGGTAAATATGGAAGAGGCCATCTCAAGCTGCTCATGAGTCATGTTCCTCACTTGGATGGAATCTTTTACCCTCCTTGCAAAGGAATATGAAATATAAACAGGTTTCTAGGGTGAAAGACATCGCTTCCTACCAGGTTCGAACCCACGAACCCTCGCATTAGGCCCTCTCATTCCTTGCGAAGGAATAAGATACAAGGCACCACGGCTTACTGTCCCATCCGACGGACGGGAAGAGCCAGGGGTGATATCCCATAAGGCCCGGCAGGATTCGAACCTGGAACTTGGGCTTGCTTTGTGGTGGCATACAACTTATATAGTCAGGAACCATTGGGGAAGAGTGTAGGTGCATTTTAGTCTCGCCTTCAAAACAAAGACGAAGAAAGAATTTACCATTGCGAAACACATAGAACATAAACATGTCAGCGTAATGCCTGTCGCCGAACAATCACAGAAATATTTCTATAGGGCCTAGTACTGTCATAAAAAGGAGTGAAACAAGAGTGCTTTAGTCTAATTATGTGCATTTATCTTACAGCGGTATGGCGTTAATTGGTTGGAATTAGAAATTTTGACAGGAATTATTTAACTTGACCTAACTGGGGTTTATTCAGTAGTCTTAATGGAGTGAAGTGCCGTTTTGAATTTTTTCCTCGTGCATCATTCAAGGCATAGCTTGGAGGCATTGGTTTGAGATAATGTGGTTCAGTGCTCGCTAGCTGTCTTCTACAAAGTGCTGATGCCTACTACTCCATGCCGAGCTTTGTCAGTTTTCGTCAGTCAAATGTGGTTGACTCTTGAGTAGTCAACTCACAATCCAACCTGCCTGGTGGGTTCAGACCCGCATGAAGCAGCGTACATTCATCCCCAATGTTGAATGGGCATGAAATAATAACAGGTTTCTAAGGTGAAAGACATAGCTTCCTACCAGACTCTGACCCACGGACCCTCGAATAAGGCATCAATCGCCAGCACTCAGGGGCAGTAGGCCAAATCCCCATCTTCAATGTTCAGTTGGCCATAGGTATAGATGCATGCACATTTTAGCTCCCCTCAAACGGAAAAGGCCTGTACATGTAGTAACATAGTGGGTAGCGGTTTGAAACTGCGGGAGGAGTTTAGAGACAGCGTGGCAAGTGTATACCCCTTCTACCACAAGTTGATTCTAACGCGTTTTCTCTTTTGCTCTAGGTGCAAGTGTAATGGTCACGCCAGCCGCTGCGTTGAAAGCACAAGTGAGGTCGCACCACCGCGTCTCGTGTGCCAGTGCGAACACAACACCGCTGGTCCAGACTGCAATGAATGTCGCCCGTTTTACAACGACAAACCATGGGCGAGGGCAACATCTCTCGACGCCAGTGAATGTTTAGGTGAGTATGACGCCATCACAGTTGTTTAAAGCACCGCTACTCACTCCCCAGTTCAGCCGAAATATAGTGCAACCTCATCTACAGGCGTGCGTAGTGTATAGAACCATAGAACCACATATTATAGCATTATCCTGCATCGAGGTTTTGGGAATCCCCAATGCTGTGTGTAGTCTTGCGCAGCCAGCCACACAGTACTGCTACGGTTCCCCAGATTCGAAACAGCGGCTGGGTGACCGAGACTATGCTCGTCAATTATAACCCATCTGTCTATAGTGTCTGGCTTTAAACGTGGACGAAATAAAGCCCAATTCTGGCATCACTTTTGAATATGATGAGTAACAAAGTCAACTCCTTGCAGAGTTCCCCTGGAATTTGAAAAGGATAACTCCTGGAATTTCATGAAAATCCTGGGGAATTTCAACAAATGTGCCATTTTCCCATTTCTTTCTTTGGTAAATTGAATGAAAAGTGTTTGAGAGATTACTGCCTTAAGCCGGCCATAAACGATCAATATTATTGCACAATATGGGGCCCAAAATAGGGGCATGTGCTTCTGACATGATGGGTGGAAGAAAGATTGACAATAATATCGCCCATTTTGGTCCTCATATTGTGCAATAATATTGAACGTGTATGGGTGGCTTTAGAGTTACCAATATCTGCATGCTGAATGCTGAAGTGTTGATATTCTTGGAAATGAACGAGAAAAATTATCACTCTTGCGAAAAAAGTGTTTTAGTGGCCAGATATTTTGACGTCTACACTTCAGGTATACATAGATCTGTTATATCTTACCTATGAAGGAGTAAGACAGTGCGAGTAGTGTTTTTCATGGCTCAGTCATTTGTTACACATGTAGGCTAGTAGCTCACCTATTGTAACTAGATATTGTGGTGGTTTTTTTTTGTAAATTACTAGAGTAATAATGTAGATCTGTTCTCTGCGGAAATAGTCGGGGAAACTGGAATCATCTGTGGCGATCTTGCCAACAATGATGAGATAATGGGTCATATGAATAAAGACTAGCAAATGCTTTTACTTGAATTTTGCCACACAAATGCACTAGGCAATGCTGTACAAATCTGAAGTAAAAGCATGTGCTAGTCTTTATCCATATGACCCGATATCTGTGAGGGTTAATTTTGTGCCCACAGAGAAAAATTGGAAGAAATCATGTTCTGATATTTCCTAGACAACTTCTGCAACTTTTGTCTAAAGGTGCGTTCCAGCATTCTCAGGCTGGGAAATTCACCATTTTCCATACGGCTTATGCCTTGAGCAATGACAGAACAGGCTCCCCTTGGGTTACCCTATAGTGAGCCAACTTGCTCGAGAAAACACTCATGTGGTGGAGCGGCTCAAAACTGGTCACCAGTGTTTCCTTCAGAAACAAATTTGAGAAGGGGTACCATGATTTAGCTGAAAGTAACGAATTTTGGCATTTTGTGGACAATCTGACGGAGAAAATTCCCATCGCCCACTGGCGGAAAAACTGGCCAAGATGGAAAAATCGTTGACTGAAGACATAATTTTGTCAGCCGCAGGTTTCACTGTATTTCTCTTTGTGATTTCTTACAGCATGTAATTGTAATGGTCTGGCTAGTCGGTGTTTCTTTGACGAGAGGCTCTACCGAGAAACAGGCCACGGTGGTCACTGCTTGAACTGCCAAGACAACACAGACGGACCAAACTGTGAAAAATGCGTGGAGAATTTCTACCGTCAAGCCTCGGACAACCGATGCGTGGATTGCCGGTGTGACCCTGTTGGTGAGTTTTTTGTAGGACGGATTGAAAATTTCAGATGATCTCACCTCAGTGGAGGCCCGCTATTGTTGATTGGAACTTTCATTAAAGGGAATTGGTCACAAAACAGACCCTGAGAATAATTTCATGGCCCATTAAAATTGACAATTTCAAAATTACAAATTTCGTATTTTAGCGGATTACATCCATAGGTAAGCCTAGATTTGCAGCTGACCGAGTTCTAAATGCTGTTTGAAGACAGCAAAGCCACAAAGTTGTGAAAATAGGCTCTTTGTAGGCAATAAATTCCTGATTTGAGTGAAGTAATATATTCAAGATGGCGGCATTTGATTTCCTATTCCGACACCTTGACTCGTACGACCAATTTGCTTTAATGTTGCAAAAACATTACCTTTCAGGTTCAACCAGTCAGCAGTGCGACAACAACGGTATTTGCCAGTGCAAACCGGGTGTGACCGGTGATAAATGTGACCAGTGTCAGTCTAATCATTATGACTTTGGACCGAATGGATGTCGGACTTGCGAGTGTCTGGTCTCTGGGAGCCAGAACAATGATCCAAGATGTCTGCCAAGTACCGGTATCTGTCAGTGTAAGGAGTTTGTGGAGGGACAGAACTGTGATACGTAAGTTGGCCTATTCAGCATCTTGTTTGTCCATTTTCCGTATTACGGTAGTGCTGGACCTATTTCAGCTTAGGCCACACTTTTAATATTCTTTGGTTCACGGGCGCCTCTTGTGTAATATAAGTACTCAGGTACGGAGGGCAAAATAAAAATAAAAATAAAATCCTGTTTTGGCTTTTTAAAAATTTTGCGGTCTTGTTTTGTCCATTTCCTGATATCGGAGGAAATAAAAAATTCAAAAAAATACTATTTTTAAAGAAATAAACTTTATTGCTGTGAAACATATTGCTCTCAAACATTATGTCAGGCACTTTGGTGTATGACTTGGACATGGTCATCAATATATCTAATGCAGAATTAGCTATCGCAGACGTCTTTTCTATTTTTATTTTTTTTATTTTGAGAATCTCATGTGTTGGTGAACATCGGCGGAAATAAAAAAACGAATTTCACGATTTTATTTTTTTTCACTTTTGGATTTTCGGACGTCAGCGGGCCCGTGAACCAAAGAATATAAAAAGTGTGGCCTTATTACGTAAAGAAACATGGGGAGTTACCTCTATAACATCTTTACTTTACAATTCCCCTTTCAGTTGTAAGCCTGGTTACTTCAACCTCCAGGAAGACAACCCATACGGCTGTATCTCCTGTTTCTGTTACGCCCATTCTTCTGTTTGTACGTCTGCTCCGGGGTACAAGCCGAAACTGATCGAATCCAGTTTCACACAAGGTGAGTACCGGTACATTGGGTTTCCTCCTACAAAATGGTATTCGAGGGCAAAGCCAAGTTGTATTTTCCAATTGGATTGTTTCGATTTCGGATTGTTACAAGTAATCGTTGTTCCGTCTTTCAGATGTGGAACTTTGGAAAGGTGTGAGTGATCAGGGTGCTGATGTCCCACTTCAGTATGACGGTCAGGAGACAACCCTTGGTTTGACCACAGATAGTCAAACCATGTATTTCTTGGCACCTGGTAAGTAGACTTGACTCAAAACATTTCAGACTTGTCATTTTATGTTTCAAAGAGAAAAGTTCAGGAATGTTCAGTAGCTTGGACAGATCACTTGAAATAGTTGAGGATACCTGATAGCCGAGTGGTAATATCACGTCTGCTCAGCAAGTGGCAGGTCCCAGGTTCGAATCCAGCCCGGGCCATATGGGATTTCATTCCTGGCTCTTCGCGTCCATCGCATTAGGCCATGGTGCCTTAAGCATGGTGCTTTGTACTTTGTGTCTTTGCAAGGGCAAGTAAAAGACCCCATCCAAGTGAGGAACATGAGTAACTTGAGATGGCCTCTTCCGTACTTACCGGGGCCAATAATGCTATGGCTTCCGCCCTGATGGAAAAATCAAATACCGGTACAAATACAACCTTGAAATAGTTTCATGTGTCGAGGAAATAGTCACAGCCAGGGATTTCTCTAATGCTTGATCGGCAGTCGATCACCAAAGGGGACAGTTTCTGAGCTCAGGAACATCTTATGTTCTTTTCTGTTTATTTCAGAACGGTACCTCGGTGACCAGCGCTTCAGTTACGACCAGGAGATCAAATTTACATTGCGAATTGGACGTGATGAGCAACCACGCCCATCTCGAACTGATCTACTCATAGAGGGCAGCACTGGGCAAATCTCGGTGCCAATCTACGCCCAGCGAAACAACAGGAACGACATGCCGACGGAGAATTTCCAAAATTACACATTCAGGCTCAACGCTCACCCGGATAATGAATGGCTACCACGCCTCCAGCCGATAGAATTTATCAGCGTCCTGGCGAATATCACCGCCATTAAAGTCCGAGCGACATACACCCGCCAGGGCCAAGGCTTTTTGAAGGAGTTCAAGATGGTGTCTGCGCAGCGTAACGGCGGCCGGGACGGATCCTGGGTCGAGCAGTGTACCTGCCCAGACGG
>NMRB01000654.1:249446-275490 GCA_002633025.1 Notospermus geniculatus | reverse complement strand
TGGGCCAATGGTGTGTCGCGTCAAAGAATCGACCAAATCTGATTTTCCACTTTGCCACCAGGGGGCCAAAAAGCCGAATCACATAAACTGTGATTGTGCCATTAATACTGAACGGAATCTTCAAAATACATGCCCGTCGGACTTGCACCCGGGGCGACGGGGGACGTTCAATGCTGTGCTTGTTCTCAATTATTCACGTTCCAAATTCAGGCGCGGCGCCTGAAATTCAAGAATATCAGTTGTAATTATCCTTATCATACTTAGGCATCCTTCGTCTCAAATCTCATTGCTGGATGCAATTTTCCACCTCTAGGTCGTTGTATTTGTGAACACAACACAACTGGAGACAACTGCGAGTTGTGTAAACCTGGTTTCTATGGTTACGCACTCGGTGGCACCCCGAACGACTGTAAGAAATGTCCGTGTCCAGATGATGGCGAGTGTTTGGAACTCCTGAACGGCGATGTGGCGTGTACGAACTGTAAGGTTGGATATGCAGGTAGGTTAGGTGTTTCACTATTATTCCTTGGAGGGTGGTGGCACAGTGGTTGAGCATCGGACTTGAGGCAGAGGGGTCGTGGGTTCAATTCCCAGCCGACACGCCACTTTGTATCCTCAACTGGTCTGAAGCATCAAGTGATGTGCTGAATGAGCTGCTCCTTGAGTTCCCCAGAAAGGTGTCTAGTGAGACTCTATTACAATGAAAAGTGCTATGAAAGCTTAATGGGGGAGGGTGAAATTTTGAATCTCACTTGTAGGTGAAAACCTAACATAACATGTTTACTTCAGGTCTCCGATGCGAGTTCTGCGCTGATGGCTACTTTGGTGACCCCAATGGAAAATACGGCGAAGCGAAACCTTGCGAGAAATGTACCTGTAATGGAAACATCGATCCCAATGCTGTGGCAAACTGTAACACGTACGTAGAATTCAGTTAGAAACTCACGGGACGTGTGGTACAATACCGTGATTTTAAGACATCAGACACAGTAGGAGGTCATTTCGTTGCACCCAACCATTATGAAATACGTGCTTTCTCAATTTCCAAAAATTGGCACTGGCAGTGAAAGTACATGTATTGACCCTTTCAGTGCCTATCCACCGGCCACCAGTGGATAATGAACGTACACAATGTTGCCTACCCACCGGTCACCAGTGGATGCATCTTTCAATGAAATCCAAAGTGCCGATCACCCGGTGATGGCCAGTGGATGCCTTTTTAGCATTGAAAATGCATAGAGAAATGGTGCTGCCATCTGTTAGTCAGTGGTTTAACTACCTCTACATTCACCTTTCGTCATGATAGTAAGATATGTGTGATTTTGCCAAAATTGCTCGGCACAGAAGAGGTTAAGAACATGTATGGTCATATTCATGCCTACTCTCTTTATCTTCTTATCCTCTAGTACGTCTGGAGAATGTTTGAAGTGTGTCTACAGCTCGGCAGGTTCCGACTGCGAGAAGTGTCTACCGGGATATTGGGGCGATGCTCTAGCTCTGCCCAAAGGAGAACAGTGCAAACGTAAGTCCTAGTAAAGATTTTCAATCGAGGTTCTTCATGATGACACGATGCCGCCATATTGGCCGTCAAAATGTCAAGTGATGTCACGGCATGAACACAGCATCAGCACACAGATCCTGACGTCATATTGTCAAGACGTAGTTTTGACATCATCACCGCCATATGACGGCCAACATGGCCGATTCTTTGCAGTCACTGGAATCGTTGTGACGTCAGTGAATAACCTCTATAGGTGTGCTACAGAGGAAACGCTTGGTGGATGTGGGCGGAACCTATGTTGATGATCCGTCAAACTAACCAGTACTCCGTAAAATTAGAGGGCCCAGAAAGTTGGTATCTTCTGTATTTTCATACCAAATGGACCTGAATTTCCAGAATTACTAACTTGTAAGGCTGAAAAAATTTCACAATGCATCCTCATTGCTTACAGCTTGTAACTGCTACCCTCCTGGCACCTTTGAGAATCAAGAGAAAGTGATGCAGTGCAACTTGAAAACTGGCCAATGTCCATGTAAACCAAACGTCGAGGGGACAAAATGTGACGTCTGCGTTGATGGATATTATAACTTGGACAGTGGAAAGGGTAAGTATCGGAGGGGTGATTGAACAAGGAAATTGATACGGCAGAAGAGGGAAATAAAGCTGAAGGCTGCAAGTAGTGAACTCGAATCAAGACCCAATGAAGACCAGGCTCTTCCAGTCCGAACTTCGACAGTATGTGAGGAACATCAGTGTGGTCATGGACTTCGTTACAATGGAGACTGTTGTCCACTGCCTCAATAGGTGTCACTAGTGGTTAAAACTATTGAAATGAAACTGACATCCTAGTCCTGATCAATTTCCCACACAAAAGGCATCCATTGTATAGGACCTGGTTGCAGTGTGCTGCCCTCTGTCGTAGCTATGAGCCCCAGAGACTGGCATTCCAGTCCATGACGTCATGATGCAACCGTGACGTCATGTACTCACAGGCACTGATGTCATGTACATAAATGCACTACATGACAAATGTTTCCGTAGCAAAGTGTACATTCGTGTCGGTTGTTTTCAGGCTGTGAAACCTGTAATTGCGATCCCGTCGGAGCGTATAACAAGTCATGTGACATCAAGACTGGGCAGTGTAACAACAAACCCGGTGTTGGAGAGCTGACTGCCGGCAAATGCAGGCCCAATTACTATGGGTTCTCTTACGAAGGATGCAAAGGTGGGTTTGACCTCATGTGCATGATTTGGCATTTAACGATTTCAAAAATCTTGAGTTGCAGCTGAAAGTCATCATTTTTGGTACTCATTGGAAAGCTCTCAGTGAGCACTTTCCAATGAATACCTATGTGACAGGGTTTCTGTAAGATTTCAGGATTTGGAAGGTTTATAAATTTTCATGAAATTGCAATGGCATGAAAGGTCAATTTGAACTCATTGGTGATTACGTTGTATCATCTGTTTCCAGATTGCAACTGCGACCCCGAGGGATCTCTCCACCCCCAGTGTGACGAGAACGGCCAGTGTCCCTGTAAGCCAAACATCGTCGGAAAGCGTTGCGACTCCTGTCAGGAGAACAAGTACAACATCTCGGCTGGCTGTGTCGGTGAGTCGTAAAACTTGAATCCTTCCTTAAATCAAGAGACCGATTTGCGTAATCGTTTGTCCTTTTACGTGACCTCTTCAACTCTATTTTACAGATTGTGCACCATGTTACAGCCTGATCCAAGAACGTGTCAACACCCACCGCAGGAAGTTATACGAAATGCGCGAGCTCATTGAAAATGTCGGGAAGAACCCGGGATCGATCAACGACACCGATTTCCGTGATCGTATGGTTGCTGTCAATGAGTCTCTGAATGATTTGTTGTCCGACGCCCGAAAAGCCATCGGTAAGTTTCTGACCGGCCGCATCAAAGCCAAAAATTTCTTCAACCCATTCCCTAGCGCTGGTCTCCTCCGCTTTTACCGTAATTTTCGGGCTATAAGACGCGGCATTTTTCCTTGAAGAAGGGTCTAAAATTGGGGGTGCGCCTTATAGGGTGGTGCGCCTTATAGGGTGGTGCGCCTTATCTGTGGCTAGAGTCCGACAATTGTAATTAGGCCTATCAATCATGTTGGGTGTTGTTACCACAAACGGTCAATGCACACTGAGCAGCCATACATTGTATGTGTACAATATGCACTGAAGTATTCACTGACGGGACTGCGCCTTATACGGCGGTGCGTCTTATGTATGGATTTCGTCAAAGATTTTGCCCTATAGTTGCGAAAATACGGTACATGATTTCTAACCGAGGAATTCTATTTTAGGTGAAGACAGCCCCCTAGCAACCCAACTTGTTGAAATCGAGGTTTCCATCCAGAAGCTTCTCATTGAAATCAACAACATCAACGAGACGATCGCGATGTCTGCCGATAATGCCATTTCCGCCATGATGGATATCATGGACGCGCAAGACGCCGTCAAGAAGGCAGAAGACGCGCTGAATGCCGCCGAGACTTATATTGATAATGAGGGACGCGATGCGTTGAAAAAGGCGAAAGATGCGCAGGAGAAGTTTGGTCAGCAGTCTGGCCGGATGACGGAGATCGCTAAGGAAGCACGCGATGTTTCAACTGCGTAAGTCGAGATCATTTGTTGTGGGCCCAGACTCTGAACCCCAACATTTCCACCATGTTTCCACAAGTGTTGGAACATAAAGTTGTACCAATAGATCAAAATATTCATTCCTCATTTTATCTTGATTCAAATATGTTTTTTTCTTTGCAGGCAAGAAAAATCCTCCAAGATGATCGTAGAGGTAGCAGACGACGCTCTCAAAACATCAAACGAGGCGCTCGATCTGGCGAGACAAACGGTTCAGAAACCGATTGATCTTTCCAACCGCATTGATGAACTGAAGGCAAAGTGAGTTGAATTATAGTCAGACCTAACATAGACTGAAAAAAATTGGTCTTTTCCTCAAAAGATCACACAGAAATCGTAAATTTATGTCAAAATTCTTCCATTTTCAGTGCGAGTGGAGCGGAGGACCGTTATAATGAGACGCGGGACCTGGCAATGGACGCCCTGAAGACTGCTCAGGATGTGTACACAGAGTCGCTGGAGGTTTACACCGAGGCAGACGGCCTGACTGTACCCGACATCGATGCGAATCAACTGAAGGACGATGCGAAGAACATTCAAAATGAGGTGGGCAGGAAGTTTTTATCTGAATAGTGTCACAAACGAAACCCACACCCAAGACAGATAAATTTGGAACATTGCTCCAAAATAAATAAATTTGGAGCAGCCTCCAAGAAAATAAAATTGGAGCATTGGCTCATGGCAAAGTTTGGAGGAATTTTGTTTTTGATCATCAATTTTGACGTCAGGCTCAGAAGCTTTCCTTCAATATTTACAAAAAAAAGGAAAATATCTTTGTTTTTTGCGATTACCGGGACTTAATTTTCCCTTCTTGTTCACAGTCAATGATACTGAAGGATGAAGCAGACAAGTTGATCATGGACAACGACCAACTCCTCCAGGACGTCGAAAAACAGAAATCCGAGGCCGAGGTTCTTCTCAAGAACGGCCAACGACAGCAACAGGTTGCAGACGAGCTGTTGGCTGATGCTGATGTTGCCCGTAGCATCGCTGAGGACGCAATTGCATCTGGTGAAAAGACGTTGAAGGATGCAAATGATACGCTCAGGATTCTGAAAGGTATGTCGTCTGCTTTCTCAAGCATCGGCATATTTGTCATTAGAAGACAATTTTTTTATTTTCAGGAAAAAAATTGAAGGAACATCCTTAAGACTGTTAAATTGACCCTTATTCTGACAGCATTTAGTGTGTTACCTCCCCACTAGCAAAAAAAATTTGAAAATTTCTGGATATACAGTATTATCATTTTGATGTCTTTTGCAGAATTTGATCAAAAAGTAAAGGAGAGCAAGAAGAAAGCCGAGGATGCCTTGCAGGAGATCCCCAGGATCCAGCAACAGATTGAAACCGCCGAGCAGAAGACGACAGAAGCTCGTGACGCCCTCTCTGGCGCCGAGTCGGATGCAGGCATGGCGAGAGATATCGCGATTGAGGCTCAGCGCGTTGCTGAAATGGCACAAATGGTGAGATTCGTTGAAGACCAGCAGATGTTAGTTTCCTCGTTAAATTGAGTGAAAAATCTTTGCTGAGGCTGGAGATGTCCCTTCCATGTACCGGTACTGAGTTTCCCTTTAACACTTGTTCTTCTTTTCCTCACCAGGTGGCAGGCCAGATCAAGACTGGTGCAGAGAGCACCAAAGATCGTGCCAGCAAGCAGAAGGATAAGGCAATTATGCTGGACGAGGAGGTGGAAGCGACGAGAAAACGATTAGAAGATTTGGAAAAGAAGGCAATGGAGGACGAGCAAATTATTAAACAGGTGAGCTGGAAAGTCATGGTGGGAGGGTTTCTTAAAGTTTGCTAAGATGTTGTCCTCCGCCCTTGAATTCCCTCCCTTTCTGGGGAGACCCCACCAGACCCCCTTTTTGGCCTCCAGTCTGGCATACTCAAACCTTTCCACAGAACCGGACATCCTCGTTTTTGGATGTGACAACTGATGGCTCACTATGAAGTAATCCAGAGGACTTTCACACAACAAAAAGACTTATGCTGTGTATTACGGGAAGAGGAAGTGATTTTGGAAAAATTCTTCCGAGTCCCTTAATGCTCACTGTCACATGCTTTACCTACTCTCTGCATTATGTACACTGTCGTGTGTGTGCAATACGTACACCGACATGTGCATTATGTACCCCGTTATAGGTGTCATGTGCATTGCGTACATGTACACCTTGCAATAGCATGCACCCAACCCAACACTCAAGGTCCATGACGTGAACAGTAAAACCAAGTTGAGGGTTGCAGAACTTGGCCAGTTCGTAGAGTTGGCCTATGGCCAGATTGTCCCAATTCTGTCCTGCTTACTTAGTAAATTTTATCTGAGGAACAAAGATGTCGTTTTGTCTTTGTGTCGCTGTCCGAGCACAATTCATTCTCATGTTCATAATTAGCTTTTTGAGGTCACCGTGTCTGGCCTCGCTACAGAAACTAGGAGCTCCTTAATATGTATTGGTAGTCATCCTGAAATAATCTGCGGTTGTTGACATTTGCTCTCTTCATCATTCCGTTTGCGTGAAGTGACGTAGGGAGCAAGCGCCAAGCAAAAATCTCGTTTATGCTGTCAGGTGATTTGCAGCCGTTATGAACGCAGGTTCATCTTCTAGTCATCAGAACTGTTGGTCGGACTTGGCAACTCTCGTCCTCAATTTACGAATACTTTTGCAAGAGGTTTCTTCAGTTTCTGTAGCGAAGTTAAACATTTTGCATCTCAAATAGTTGCCGAAGGTTACTGTATGCCGACAATGGTTTGTTGGTCAAAGGACAGGTCACACTTTGGTGATTAACCACAAACGCTGATCATTCTTAAAACTTCTGGATACTCAGATATTTGTTTCAAATGAAATTATTTCTCCATTACAAGCTCAAGTTGATTATAAAACCATACCAAATACAGTATCCAAAAGATCAGGCAGCTTGGGTCAAAAGGAAACCCAGACTTGCAGCATGAAGTTTCTTCTTGGTTATACGATCAATGACAAAATAATGTTTTTACATGAACTTTGAATTACGAGCTGTAGTCATAACATTCACCAATAAAAGAAATAAACACTTGTTGACGAATAGATCATGTTTATTTTCAAATTTTTGCTCGTTTATAACACTAAAAGTGACCCTCCACTACAAAACCAATGCCACGCCACACGGAAAATGAGCCTAAACATACTGACATCACACCAGGAGATAAAGAAATAGAAACAATCAGACTTCACAGACAGACAGACAATACTGAAATTGACAAACAAGGTGGTCCAAACTTGACCAACTCAGAGTGACTGATGACCAGTTTTGTGGTGGATGTCACAAATAGACTTGTAGTGAACAGTTTATTTACCAATTCTGTTACCAGCTAACGTGCAAGTAGCTCGCAACAGAAAAGCTGTTGGCAGTTAGAGGTCCTATGGTTATCATCAGGAATTGAAAGGACATAGGCAAGCTGATCGCCTTGGAGGCAATTTGAGGGAACTCTGGTCATATGTGTGGTGGTCTAGGAAAACCCGTCGGAAGTCGTTGAATGATCAACAAGGGCTGTCAGATTGCATGTGCATTGATCTACTACCATGACTACGGTTTACGTGTTACGTTAACGTAGTACATTTCAGCTAGTGAAATGTGCAGGTTCACCAAGGCCATTGGTGACTTTCAGCAAGGCTCCGTATCGTCGATCCGTATCACGTATGATGTATGATTTTAATAGAAAATGCATTAGTTCGATACGTCACCTTGCTGAAAGTCCCTATTAACTTTCCTCAAATGCAACATACGCCAGGTTTTCCTAGACCGTCTCACATACCGTATATGAATAGTTGAGAGCTTGTCCAAGACTGCAACAAGGGGCGCCACCTCTGGGAAATAGGGAGAAACTAAACAAAACAGTTCTGACATGGTGAGTTAATTTTACTTGATCAAACTCTTCACAAATACATTCTTATGGCAATCCGATTCTTCCAGCAGTTAATATCTCTGCATGAGCTGATTTAAAGTGAACGTGATTATCCAAAGTAAATGCAAGCTTGCAACTTTGACACCGATTCCTCAGTAACCGCCTCCAAATCCACCGCCACGGCCTCTGTAACCACCTCCGCCGCCTCCACGGTAGCCGCCACCACTACCGCCTCGGTAGCCTCCTCCACCGCCGCCTCGGTAACCTCCTCCACTGCCTCCTCTGTAACCGCCTCCGCTGCCACCTCGGTAGCCTCCGCCGCCACGGTAACCACCACCTCCACCACCACGGAATCCACCACTGCCTCCGAAACTTCCTCCTCTGCTGAATCGAGGTGAACCACCAAATGACGACCTGAAAAGTATGTTGAATCGAGTAATATTTGGGGGAAATATCAGAGACAGATGACCTTTCTAAGATGATACCGGTATTCAAGAGCAAGAAATCTGTAATTTTCAGGAGACTCGGACCTCTGGGACTCTCAACTTCTTCTGCACTACACTCTCACTCGCTGACGGCACTCCACATGGGCGTTTTTTTCATCGAGTTGGCTCCCAATTGGAAATTCACCCTAGTTGGTTTCCTTGAGGCGTAAGCGGTCAATATACCATCCAATATTATTGCACAATATGGGGCCCGAATGGGGTCATGTGCTTCTGGCATGATGGGAAGAAAATTGGCAATGACATTGTCCATTTTGATCATCATGTTGTGAAATAATATTGATCACATATGGGCCTTTTCACACCTTGTGAGACAAACACTGGCCAATTTTCTACGCCTGCATAGCCCATAGAGAGAAATCTCATATGGCGGCACACCTTGAGAGCATCTTCCAATATACGCTAATTAGTGCAAATTCGTGAGGTGGAGAATTTCCAATCGCCAGACTAATACCTACCCTTCAGTTGAGTCATCCACAATACCAAATTTGCCCGCTTGTGGATGAGATAGACCTTGAATGGCCTTCATCAGCTGTCTGTCAATCACCCCAGGTTCAGCCACCTGCTCAGGGTCACTGGTGAACTTCACAATCAGACCTTCCAACGTTGGGCGAAGAGCGACGATATTCGCAGCTAGACTGTGGGACACTTTGAGATTGATCCTGTGAATGAGAAGTAAATACTGAACAGAGTGTATTGCTCACACAGTTTTCCTAAAGTGTTCAGGCCCGTTTCCACTACAGCAGATTCCGGCGCGGCTTTCACAGGCATTGGGATAACCAACAGGCCATGTGTTGTTAAACTATCAAAGGATTATCCAAAATGGAAACAGGCCTATAGGCTATGGGACTGCAAGATTGCTTCCAAACTGGAAACTGGCCCTAACTCAAAGACAAGACAATGTCATTGGCACTCAAAGTGAAGTGCCTTCCCCAGAGTCTCACCAGAAACTTGGAGCTCGGTACAGAGCTTGTGCAGATGACATCACCACAGAAAAATCCGCCATCTTGACGTTCAGATTGACATTAAATTATGCCAGGGCTTTAGATGCAAGAATGCTTCATCAGAACTCACCAGTTATCAAGTGAGACCACCTCTCCATTCGATTTGACATTTCGTGCTCCGAACAACAACAGCTGAAGCGGAGTCACCATGGTCATCTGTTTACACGAGACGGCACGCGTACGAATCTTCTCACCGAATACGAAGAACGGTGAACGGAACTTGACCTCTCTGTTGTTACAGTTGACCGATGATTTGTGGACCAAGGCGGACTTGCTCTCGGACGTCAGGACTTTGCGCTTTTCCTTGTGGTAGCAGACATTTGGGTATAACCCCATTGTTAGCAGGGTGATAACCTGAAATGGAAATGATTTGAAAACGTGGAAAAAATTTTCCATTTTCAAACACATCTAAACCTACACGAATTTCAATAGAACCTCCCCTAGCAGACACCCCTGTCAGTAGGACACCTCTTTTTTAAGGACACCAAAATTTAGTCCCGAACTGGTCAGTTCTATTCATTTTAACCTCTACAATCAGGACACCTCTCAATTTTGGACAGCATCTGACAGTCCTGAAGGTGTCCTTAATAATTAGGTTCCACTGAAGTATTTGATCAATGGTCCTCTGAACATGTCTGCCTTAAAGTTTGGCCACGTTCCACCTCCTGGACTATAAATTGCACAACAATGACCGCTCACCATATCGAGCTTCCTGTCCGGTCCGTTGTAGTTGAAGAACTGTGGTGAGAGCGCCTCCTCTGGGAAGCCACACATCATCAGGATATCTCGCAGTTGGTTCTTCGCCTCGCACGTCATGCGTAGAGTGGGAACTGAGAGAGACTTGTTGTCACAGAACTGCAGTTCATGCGACTCGCCTCCCATCCTGAGAACGGAGAGAAAGTCATGAAATCAGAGATCAAGCAACATTTCATCCCGTCTCTGAGAAGACTTGGAGTCTGAGCCACAGGTGACGGTTATTGCGCAGGTGGCAAGCTGAGGCTTGAGCACGTCCGACAGACCTGTCCCCTGGGCCCAAATTCATAAAGCTGTGGGGAACAGTTGAGGATTTCCGGCCGAGGGCAGATTTTGTCAAACTACAAGATTTATGCGTTTGATTGTCAATACCGAATTCAGGAGTTACCAGTGGGGGCATGGTTTATTATGATAACAGCCATACACTTCACTATGGTGCACTTTGTATTATTAGATAGTGCTATTACTGCAATTGAAAACACCTCCACTGATCCCAAGTGGCCATACCACCTTTTACCATTTGAGAACAGAGTAGGTCTGGTTTTTCTCTAGAAATAGAAGTCAACATACCTGGCCTCTTCCCAACACTGGAATGCATTCAATAGTGCCACGTGATCGCTGCACCTCGTTCCTGCCAAACTCTTGTGAACCCAACCAAGACGTCTGCGGTCGGTGGGGGTGATGAACGGTTCTGGGAATGTCGTACTTGCAGCGATTGTACACATCGCGTCTCCACAGCTAAAAAGAACCAAATACGGTGTAATGTTTTTCAGTGTTTCCATCTGTGTGTGTTCCCCTCCTATTGTCTGACGGATTAAGCTACGACTTGACAATAGAGGACACACAGAGAAACATGTCGATCTATCTGCCAGTGTTTCCCAAACATTAAGGGGACACAGTGACACAAACAACACTGGCAGATATCACGACGGTACTGACGTGAGTGGCTAACAGCTATTTTGCTGGTGCGGTGGAAATATCAGCAAAATATTGAGGTCACATGTGCAAATTTGAATCTTAGCTGAATCTGCTGATTTGAAAGTACCCCAGTAGTGCTTTTTCAATTTCTTCCTACCAGTCTAGCTGAAAGCACCGGTTCACCCTCCGAAATTTAAAAATAAGAAATTTCGATGGTTATCAACTTAAAAGGAAAATCTCACACACTCACAAGAAAATACATCCATAAATGATCATCTTCCCGAGTCGCGGCTCAATCGGCAGTTTAGCGAGAATCTTCCCAAGCGGTGTCAGCTCGTCGTTCTGATCTAAAGCCTTCATCTCGCGCAGGATAGCTTCTGCCTCAATGACCGCGTCAATAGGTGGCGGTTCAACAGCCTTCGATAAGAACACACGAATTGAGCCGAGGCGGAGAAGCTTGATGGAGAGTGACAACTCGTGTAGGGGGGTGCGGAAAATCTCTGGGGTCTGATGCTGATCAAGCCTGAAAAATTAATGTCATACCCAAACTTTAGATACTGGACAGCCTGCCAAGATTCGTAACTTTTGACACCTTCTGACATTTCTGACAGTTTTTTTTGAAAGAGAGCCAAGTAATGGGAGACTCCCTGCCATCAGTGGCCACTTGTTAGTGGTCCAAGAACGTCATGAAATTTGACGTCACAGATGTAAGCCATGGCCTCCACGTCATTATGGATGACATGGCATGGCCTTCTTTTCTATGACATCAAATATCATGACGTTCTAAGACCGCTGACCGGGGGCGCTCTCTAATTGCAGGAAAGTCTCCCATTGACAATGTCAGCATTTTGCTTCAGTGACTTCTGAGATGGCCCCAATGCATACAATCTTTTAAGTTAAAGAAAACTCTCACAAATATAACCGTACTTGTCGTATCTTGCTCTGCTGCACAAGTGGAAACAGAAACCTGGTCTGACACGACCCGCACGTCCGCGGCGTTGCTCCAGATTAGTCTTCGACGCCCACACGGTGGCGTAGTTGGTCATGTTGTTGTGACTTGTGAACAATTTGACTTTGGCTCTGAAAACACAAGTTTAAGAAAGTAGGCCTTAGTACATGTAATACTGTAAAGCAAGATAATTTCGCGGCTGGAAATGTTCGCGAATCAAGAATTATAGACGTATTCGCGGCAGGATATTTTCGCGAGTGTCTGCCATTTTTTCAGTTTTTTTTCACGGTCTATATTTATCACTTGCGTGTATTTATATTCGCGACAGGAAATTTTCGCGACTCATAAAGTGTTTTTCACATTGAACTGGCCAAAGGTACTTAACTGACCTCTTGTCACTAAACTGTAATGGCGTGATCACAAATAATAAATGTTGCACAACCTTCGGCAGCCAGTGTCATGGCTGACTGGCTTTGGCTGACACCGTGAAAGAGCTATACTCGTTTTCAAGTCAGGGATAATCTAGTGTTGTGCAACACCACTACCTTTTGGTAAATGTGATCTGGTCACATTTATGAGTTCAACTAAGTACCTTTGGCCAGTTCAATTTGAAAAACACTTTACACTCTCGCGAAATTCGCGAAAATTTCCTGCACGTGAAATTTTCCTGCTTTACAGTAAATGATTGAACATAAATTGCATCTGTCCCATCCATTTCATACCAAGGATGGAGGATGACTGCCAGAGTGGTGCAGTGACAAAGACAGCTCTTGTCACCAGGGAGGTGTTGGTTCAATTCGCAACTTTACTTTTTTCTGAAAACGGTTTTTATTGTAAACTCTGTGCTACTCACTTGCAGGAGTCGATAACATAGACCACGTCATTGATGGTGATACTGGTCTCCGCGATGTTAGTTGACAGGATGATCTTCATGACACCCTCTGGCACGGGTTGGAACACCTTGTGCTGGTCCTCTCGTGGTATCTGAGAATGGAGGGGGAGCAGACGATAGCGAGTCCCACCTGAAAAAATACAAAATGTTTTTGTTTACAATAAGTTATGTAGTGGGAACCTGAAAACCGCAGAGAAACCCTATGATCACTGATGTTGCAGAGAGATTGCACCCCCACCACATACAACCACTGGCCTGCCTTGGAATTGTATTGTATTTGTATTTTTCCATCAGGACCGAAGCCATAGCATTTTCGGTCCTATAGTAAGTTCTAGTTTTTGGTCCATCTTAAGCTACTCATGTTCCTCACTTGGATCTGGTCTTTTACTTGCCCTTGCAAAGGAACAAGTAAAGGCACCAGGGCTTACTGTCCCATGTGATGGACATAGGAATTGAACCCGTTACCTCATTGGTGGCAGGTAAGGATGTTTTGAACTACACCATCCAAACCTTGATTAGACTAGCCTGACATACTCAGCGGAAATAAAATGCAAGATGAAAGATCAGCAAACTCACCAAATATTGGATGCATGCTCAGATGTCTATGAAGAGCAAAGATGAGATTCCAGCCAGGCAGGAAAATGAGAACAGCCCCCGGGACGTTGAGAGTCTGAACATACTTCAGGATAGACTCAATCAACTCAAACGATAACTCCTTCTCATTCAGCATGGCCATGCCGCGCCGCGTGCTGTCAGAGTAATCAGGGCTGATTACCATGTTGCAATTCTCCTGAAAAAACAACAGAACTAAGTTAAGCAACGGAGAGTGTGTAGAATTACGTGGATGGGCGACTGGCAACCATATAATACAGGCATCAACTGACTTCGGGACAACCCCTAACCTACCTCTCCGCCATCATCATCACCAGCATCATCATCTTTATTTTTCTTCCTCGTCGAGGGTGGTGGCATGAAGTTTAACATCTGGATGCAATCTTCAAGGAAATAGTCTGCAGAAAAAAAGGAAACAAATTTGTACCAATTTCTTTGCCTTTTGCCGGAGGGATGTTTTCTGGCTTCAACTGGAGTTTTTCCACTGGATATCTAGTCCTAGGTGGGTGGATTCCCATCCTCCCACAACAGGGGTTTTACGTCACTCCTCTTCGGAGTGTATGAAGAGGAGCATGACCACAGCCCTGCTATGGGAGGATGGCAGATTGGAGAGGCTGCCAGTATTATTACCTTGCACGGGGTAAACCCGTCCGTGAAGTTCAACAACGTGAACCTGACCAAAATATTCGCAGAAGAGTGACACATCGACTGTGGCGGACATAAGGATGACACGCATATCTCTGTACATGTTGACCATGTCTCGCAGCACCACGAGGAGAAAATCAGTCTGTAAGGAGAAAAATAAAATGGTGAATCCAATGAAACATGTTAATGATGTCATTACATACAGGTTAAAAATTAAAGTTTGGGTTTATAGTCTGATATCAACAATGGTAGATGTGTCATCCGATTTTACACTTTAACCCCAGTCTATCCTGAAACCTTTCAGTAGAACTCAGATGAGCTGCGCATTCATCTGAGCATTTCCAACCGGTACCCATTTATACACCTGGGTGGAAAGAGGACAGTAAGGCAAAAAGACTTGCCCAAAGTCGCACACCACAGTGGGATTCGAACCTGGTACCCTATGACCGCAACTTGGGCACCTGATCACCACACCGATGTGGCTCCATCGTGACGTGTCACCCCTACCCTCCTTGTGCATTCCATTGAGAGAATACACAGTACTTACATTCAGATCCCGCTCGTGAATTTCATCCACTATGACGTGAGAAATGCCCCGCAGACCTCCCTCCAGTTTCCTCAGTAAAGTACCAACGGTGACGTACATCATCGCCCCCATCGGCCGTGGAAATACAGATTCGAACCTCACGCTGTAACCTGTGCTGAGGCCCAACTCTTCTGCTCTCTCCTCCGCAACACGCTCAGCAATGCTGACGGCGCTGATTCGACGAGGCTGAAATTAACACAATTATTGCCTAAGGAGTAAGAGGCAGTAACCAGGAACCACAGACGTGATAGGCACCCAGGGCTTTCATTAAGCCTGCGTATGGCGTCTATTACGCATGTAAACTACACAAATGACGCAAATATAAATAAATCAGAAGTCTCAAAAACGCAGGTAAATTCGATGATACGCTGATAGAGAAAGTGTGGAAGTCCCATCTGTATACTCAGTCTCCATTACGCCAGTAGGACCCCGACTAACGCAGGTATCAAGATAATGAAAGTCGTGCGTGGCCAGATTTTCTTTAACACGCCGAATCCTTGCCAGCAGAGGTGAAAACAGAACTGGGGATTCCCTTCGCCCATGGCAACCACACACTCCTGGCTCGAGTGCTGCACACCGGTAGCAACCAACGAAGGGACGATTTGACCCCAGTAAAATAAAACAAGAAGTCATGACCCTGAAAAAGAATTGCTGGAGTTCTAAAGACCCCAGCATCTTCCCAAACTGACTTCCATAAAAAAATTGTGGAAGTCATGACCCAGGTCGGGAAAAAGTTAATGAAAGCCCTGGCACCGATGTTTCCATTGGGCCATTGTGTCTTGGCCTGGTGGTCGAGTGGTCTAACATGCTTGACTTTCAATCCTAACAGGGTCAGCGTGTGGGTTCGATCCACGACCAGGACATTTATGAGAAAAGCTGTTAACCAATTAGGGTCTGTCGGATGAGAATGAAAGCCGTGGTCCCTTGTACCTGAGTGTCTATGCCAGGGCAAGTAAAAGACCCCACACAGGTGGAGAGTAGCCTGTCGTGGACTCCACACCATAGTATAAGCTTAAGATCCAAAAGGGTTGTGAACCTTCAAATTATCTATCCATCTATCTGGCAAATGTAAACGTAATTACCTGGGTAATAATAATATTACAATTTCCTCCCTGTCCATTATCGATGTAATCATCTAGGATAAACTGCGGGACTTGGGTGGTCTTACCACACCCGGTCTCACCGCGGATCAGCACGACCGGATTATGAGCAACCGCCTGAAGGATTTCCTCCTTCGAGTTGTGAACAGGGAGATGACATCGCTCCTCCAGCATCTTCTGTAACCGACTGTCACTCTGTCGCCGTGACGACATCTCATCCAGGACGTCCCGACTGACTTGGTCAATTGTAGACTGAAATGAAATCCATAAAATACTGCCAAACCCCACTTTTTCGAAAAGAAAAGGCTTATTTTCCGGTCGACCATTTATCTAAATACAGGCAACCCTCGCTCTTACAAACCTCGATTTTATTAACTCCTGTATATTACCAACCCAACGCTTGGCTCCCAAAATTCCTGCCCCCACGGACAAATCCTCGCTATTATGAACTCCTCATCAACACGAACTTAACCCTTGGACCCCGAAGGATTCGTAATTACCGAGGGAGCACTGTACTGAATTGAGACCTCGGCTCAATATGCCATATTAGCTCCATAGTCCTTTCCAACAAAGATACTGGCCTTCTAGTTCTCCACATGACGTTGTGGCCATTCACTCTCCAAGCATGATATACAGTCCTCCCTCGCTATTACATACCTCGATTTAACGAACTCCCGGATATTACGAACCCAACGTCTGGCGTATCACACGGGGAAGCGCACGCATCATGTGCATAGTTGCACACAGACACACACGCACAGTTTAGTCAGCTGATCGTGGCAGCCTACTCAGTGTGGTCATCATGCCCCCACGGACGAATCCTCGCTATTACGAACTCCTCGTTATTACGAACTTACCCCTTGGACACCGAGGGGTTCGTAATAGCGAGGGAGGACTGTAACACTACCGTACCAAACGCATGCTCTCAGACACTGCCTTATCTATCATTGGAGGACAGACTACCCTGATTTTATGATCGTTGAAGTTGCTATAAACTTACATAAGCCATTGGTCCTTCATCAATATTACAAGCCGTCCAGGGATTCCAATTCTGCTGTGGAGGAGACCATGACACAACACCACCACGCTGACGAGCAGAGTCTTCAAATCTCTCCGTTGTCTTATCCAGGATGAGGGAGACAGGTTCTGATCCTTGCGGCGGCTGGGGAACGGGATGTAACTCCATCGCCTCCAAGACTGATGATATCTGTTCTTCCAACTCCGGGTCCACGGCTACCTCGAATTCAGGGAGCTGAAATAGAGGGAGTCATATTTAAGGGATATATCTGTAACACAGAAAACAGGGGATGAAGATGGGGATTTGGCCTAGTGGTTAACACGTGCTGCCCTTGACGGCCGGCGATTGATGCCTTGTGCGAGGGTCCGTGGGTTCGAGTCCGGTAGGAAGTTATGTCTTTCACCTCAGAAATCTGTTAATATTTCACGCCCACAGAAAACAGGGGGTGAGGAAAGAGAGCGAAGAAGGAAACTGAAATGCCTGAAGAAAATCGGCAGTGTCAAAGAAGTCGGGGTACGATCAGGGATTGAATCTGGAACCTCAGAGCTGACAGGCACCGATGTTTTTACTGCACCACTCTGACAGATATTTAGCGACAAGAATCCTACCTCTTCAGCATTCTTCTTCTTCTTCACGCCTGTGAATGGTTCGATGACGTTATAATGGTACATCTGCCGAACGAGCGACAAGGCGCAGTTCTTCGAGGCCACCTGTTTGTTAGAGCCATGCTCCCTGGCGCTGATTTCTGAAAGAATGTGACAAAAATTGCTGGGTTTTTTTCATACATGGCAAAAGTACTGAATCCATTTCATTTTTTTTCATGAAGATGTGGGCATCAACTGAGTCAATCAGGCGTGGATCCACAATTTCGGAAAAGAGGGGGCGCACTGTGCTCGAAACATTGAAATCTGCAGTGAATTTCAATGATTTGCTCCAAATTTCAGAATTTCACAGTTGATTTTACAGATTGTGGCCGAAAGGGGGGGCGTGCGCCGGGTGCACGCCTGTCAACTTCTAATACAGAAACGTGAAGCCATAGAACGTTTCACATGGGTGTTCACTGTATTTGGAGCAAAATTTCTTCATGTATGTATGTTTCATCAGGCCTTTCTGTATGATGGGCGCTAAAATGTGCATGCGCCTCGCAAACAATAGAAATTCTATTGTTTGCGAGGAGCATGCACATTTTAGCGCCCGTCAAACGGAAAGGCCTGGTTTCATACTCACTGTTTTGGGAGCAAAAGTTCTTCATGTACGATTCATACTCACTGTGGTTTATCTTGCGACAGAAGATCGACATCTCGGCAATGAAACTCCTAAAATAGTGGGAGGAATAAATTGGAATATGAAAGGAAATCCAAAATACAGTTACTCTACCCTCTACCTTCCATAAAGCCCCGATTCCTCTACAGCAGATTCTGCCATGGTTTGCAGCGAGCAGGGCAGTTTTCACACGGTTTTGGATAATCCTTGGATGGTTTATAATTAACAATACAGGGTCTGTTGATTATCTCAATGCCTTTGAAAACCCCTCCGCTCACCACGTTGGAATGCGCTGTTATGGAAACAGGACTTCAGAGCCCCCTAAAAAACTGTCGCATTATCCAGAGGAAATGCTACCAACTACAAAACACTACATTGAAACCTATCAGCATCCTGACAAATTTGCAAAAAAATACTCAAAAATTTACCTTTCAAAGGGCGAAGGGCATCAAGCAGGTGAAGCACAAATGCTTCTGGACTTAGCCACCACAGGGAAGCACAGACACCGCCGACGAGAGAAAATAATACTGGAATCAAGAAGATCACCATTACTCAAACAGTCACTCACTGATTTGAGTAATGTTGTTGGCTTCTCGATCTATTCTAATCTAAGGTGGTCATGTTTGCCAAAGTGGTCGTGAAAAATGGTCGGCCTTTCCATTACCCAAAAGGTGAGATCACGTAGAAGGTAATGTATCTAACAACATTACTCAACCAGTGAGAACACTAAATGGGCAATGTTTATGCTTTCCTATGGTACATGAAATCCGATACATGTATTTCCATTACTAAAACAGTGAGATCACTCAATTAGTAATGTATTTTCCATACCAAAATGGTGAGGTCACTAAACAAGGGGTTTTATAGACATGACCACCTCTTGTGCTAAAGGAGTAAAGGTGATATCACTAAAAAGTAATGTATACCCATTACCCAACAGTGATATCGGAGGATGTAATGTAATGCCATTACCTATAGGTGATCTAGGGTAATGTATTTCTGCCGTGGAAATACATTACCATAGTGTAAAGGAGCACGATTCCAGCATTATTTTCTATGGTCAGCAAGTATGAGCCCATCCATTGTCCGTTCTGTCACTCTGACAAGAACGGACTATGTTTTAGGCAGTCATGACAGTGTTTACCGTTGGGCAAAATGTACATCTTTCCATGATGTGTTCGCTGCGAAATGGCAACCTTACAGGTGGAAAGTATACTTCAAAATGAACGAATTAATTTGGTATTGCTAATCACTAAGAAGTGACACTTTCCAAGTGGGCGCATTTAGTGGAAAATTTTTCCCTTTTCAGGCCTTTATATTCCCCGATTTGGGCTATCAGAGCGCTGAAGGCGCGATCGGGGTGGAGCGCGAGG
Source organism: Notospermus geniculatus (assembly GCA_002633025.1). Classification (NCBI taxonomy): domain Eukaryota; kingdom Metazoa; phylum Nemertea; class Pilidiophora; order Heteronemertea; family Lineidae; genus Notospermus; species Notospermus geniculatus. The sequence continues at coordinate 255,840 of NMRB01000654.1, read as the reverse complement.
GGAGGGTGTCCCCCCTCGTTCGAATTTTTTTTGAAAATAGAGGATAAAAGATGCCATTTCCAGGCATCTGAGATTCCCATTTAAATGTAAAACAAGACTCAAATTTGGGCGCCCTTAATTTGGGCTCCAACGTTAAACGTCGTTAATTTGGGGGAATATAAACGCCTGTTTTAGCTCTTCTTGACAACCATAATTATCCTGCCATTACCAGAAATTCCAGGAAAAATACAAGCTTAAACCAAAATTTGCTTACCTGTTGTGATCTGGACCCACCATGCTATATTTGTAATCAACACTCGACTGTTTCGTCTGCTGTAGGTACTGATGGAGACGACTCTTGGCGTTTTCAACAGTCCAGTTGCCATGGAGATCGGCATTCATATCAGCATCCTCGGCCTATCATAATTTAAGAGAAGTTTTGTAACAATGCTATTGCCTGTTATTACTTCTGTTACCATTCTACAACCAACATAACAAAATTTTCAACCCTTCAATTCTACAATAAATATTCACTTACATCCTCTACATTCTTTCTATCGGCTGCCTCATCCCTAAGAGGGAACTGACCCCCACCATATCCAAATCCTCCACGTCCACGACCGAATCCAGGCCCACCCCGTGCCCCACCGCCTTCATTCCCAAGGCTCATGTGTGGTGGCATGTTGGTACCAGATGGCAGCATTGAGCCACCTCCACCATTATCCTCGGCGTCGGGGGTGGATGATACTGTCGGCTGAAACAGAATAACATGTGTCACAAAAACAATACTCACAGGAGAAATGGGGCAACCCAGCCAAATGTAATTTTAACCATTTCTTAGCTGAGATTCAGTATTCGGTACGAAACACTAATAATATAGCTTTGAATTGTTTGCCAGTGAACCCCAGCATACAATCCATCCCAGATTGTTGGAGTCTCTTACCTGATTCAAACACTCTGGGCATTCTTCCTCCTTCAAGTGATTCATTCGAATGAGAAACTGTATGAAGTCTTTAGCGGCATTGGTCTGTGCATCCTTCTTACTGGTCGAGTTGCCACAGCCAACATAATCATAAGCATCAACACGGACCTGAATTAAATGAAAGTACCCTAGTCTTGCTTCGCCATCTCATGTTTTGGATATCTGAGAAGTTCAAACACACTCAAATGGATCTTCACATCCTAAAGACCTCCCCACCGCCATACATCTTAACAAAAGTTGAAAGGTTGGGAAATCTCAAAATCCAACCACTAACTTCCAATCCTATCTCAACTTGAACTGCAACAGTCAGAAAGACTAATTTGAGTTGAGAACGGCAAGTCTCCAAGATTAAGAAACATGTTCTGCCTAGGGACTACATAGCCTACCTCACACATGAATCTTTGTCTGTGCTTCGGTCCAGATGGACGAACCTCATAACTTGGAGGATTGACCTTTTTCTTGCCTAACCAGGCATACAGAAACTGTTTTACATCTCCCATGATGAGGAACGGACTGACTCACCAGGTGAGAACCTGCTGATCAGCTGCAAAACAAAAGTACCAACAGGACATGAATGATGAAAGTTCATCTGCGAGTGTATGCGTCTGCCTCACGCTGGGCCTACCCTACCTACCATAGGCCTACCAGCCAGGCCATTCTTTCTGCTATTGGACTTGGAGAGAGAGAGATTAGGCTAATCCTAATCCTCTCCACGCTCTCGCTCACGCTTTGACTTTGACTAAGCTGAAAGGGCTTTGGCGCCTAAGTCAGAAGTAGGGCCTAGGGCATCTAATGGCATAGGCCTACCGGTAGGCATAGGCCGTGCGTAGGGCCTACAGTAGGCTAGGCCTAGCCCTAGTAGAACATAGATAGAATAGATAGATCATAGATATGGCCAATCTACCACACATTCCCTCTCCTCTAGCTAGCCTACCCCAAATGGGACCTGTGCCCTAACTCTTAACGGCTGAGTTTTTTTTGAGACAGTGCATCCGATAATCGGGTGATCTAACAAAAGGATCAGGAAGACCGTTAGCTATTTTCGGACACCTGGCAACCCAACTTTTGTTGGCGATTTATGCACCAAATCTACCGCTCATAAAACAACGAGTAGTATTCTTCTGGTCGCTAACCGTACTAGCCCCACTGTTACCTTTCGATATGCAATATATAGCGCGCAAATATTGTGAAAAGTAGGAAAAATATTGGAATTTTCTTACGAAATCCTCAGTTCTTCAATTTTTGCACAGGGGAGCGATATCTCCAGCTAGTGCTGCCCTCTGTGTACTACGTTCTCCATGTAGTACACAGAGGGCAGCACTTGCTGGAGACGTCCGCGAGAAAAAAGAGTGGGAGAAGTTTTCTGGCGCCAGATTTGAATTTTAATAGTGATCTGATCCATCCGCATCCTGACAAACAACGTTTAGCTGGTAAGCCCAGCTGGCCTAGTGAATATCTAGGGTACTGTAACTAGGCATATAAGGCCTAATTTTTCTCCCAGGACTATGAATGATGATCATGAATAGTGTGACTGTGATCTCTTCTTTTCCAGGGACAGCATGGGAAAAACCAAAGATAAAAGTATTGGAGGAGGGAAGAAAACGAGGAAAGGAAAACGACAAGCTAATAAAGATGGTGAGAGCTGAGTGGTTCTCCGGTTTTCGCCTAGGCCTAGGCCTCTTTTACTTTTGATGTTAATGATGATTTTTTTGTTTCCTAATCCTACACAATGATTCTGAATCATGCATGATATTCTGAATCATGGAGTGGCTCAGTAAAATTTCATTTCTCTTCTCTGAGCCTTAGAGAAAGAAATGAAATTTTCCTGAGCCACTCCATGATTCAGAATCAAATTAGTCTTGTGAAGGGTGCTTCAGATCTCCACAGTATAGGAGCCAATATAGGCCCCTAAATGACATCACCACAGACTGTTTTGTCTTTGTCATGTCTAATTTTTCTCCCCCAGGCGGTAATAATATAGGAGAAGACAGCAGCCCAAAAAAGAGATGTGCTAGTGAGAGCAAGAATGTCAAACTGACTATGGATGGGAAATGTTTGACTACTGGAGACTCATACAACTCAGCATCACAGTCCTTACCAATGTCACAGACAACGAGTGGAAAATTCATTCCAGTATTCTCAAAGAAGAAGCCAAGTGTGAAACCAAGTTCAACACAAGGGACCTCGGTGCGACTGGACCTTGACCTTGTGGAGGAAAAAGAGCTGGTATTTGAGAACGAGATGGGGCAAGATGTCGTCAAGGAGACCGGAGGTGCAGCAGACTCTATTGATATGATTGAGAGTGAGACTGCACTTGGCTCTGGCAACGTTGACAAGCATGTCGAAGACAACCCTAGAAAGTTGGTCCATGAGGATTCAACTTCAGAGGAGGAACCTCTGGGTAAGGTTGCAGTCCCTTGTCAGGATGGTGGTGATGTGGACAATCACATTGTCATTTCTGAGGATGCGCTTCCCCGAAAGTTGGCCAATGAAGACACAACTTCAGGGAAGGATGAATCTGAGGGTAAGGTGGCAGCAGGTTGCCAGGATGGTGGTGACACGGACGTTTGTGAGGATGTGTTGCTGACCAGAGATGACAAGACAGAATCCATGCCAGTTGATTTACGTTTTGAAGAAGGTGAAACTGAAAGTCAGTTGAAGAAATCTAACACTAAAGATGTCACACAGAGTCCCGACATCAAACAGACCAATGACAAGGCCAATGAGGAGAAACTGGAATCTGCTGTGGTCCATCCAGAAGAACCAGATAAAGCAACAGCTGATTTTGAATCAAAAGTTATCAGTGTTCTGGATGAAATCATGAAGGACAATGAAAATATTCCAGTTGTCCCTGGGTGTGGAGATGTGCAGTCTACAGCAGAGAATGTTTCAGATGGCACAGAAGTATCTGTCCTTCACTGCGGTAATCAAGTCGGTGAGACGGCACAACCCATGGCCGAGTCCTCACTGGCCAAGATTGAGGAGGCACAACACCCAGATCTCGGGGAACAAGTTGCCACCAGGGTACAGGAGGATGTTTCAGGAGGAAGTCAAAAGGAAGACAGACAGTTGGGAGACAGCCTCAGTTTGTCGGAGTCACAGTCACCAATAGAAGATGTGAAAAGAGAAGTTCTTGATACAGGTATATCGGAGGCAACAATGAAATCTGTCTGTGTTGAGACAGACCAAGACACCTCAAGTCCAATCACACAATATGTAGCTGATCCTGAAAAACCTAAGGATGATGGAGACCGTGTAGACTGTTCTGAATCAGGTGCTTGTGTCCAAGTCCAGGGAGCCGTTTTAGTGGACAATGCAACCGGCATGACTGGAAATGATAAGACAGAGACATCCCCTTGTAACGTTGAAGAAAACGCTCCTCCAAAGGAGCCAGCTCATGGAGGGGATGCCGCTTGTTCGTCTGAACTGGAGGTTCAACAGCTGCCTTCTGAATGTCTTGGTGAAAATAATATGAAAGGAGACATGGGAAAAGAGGTTTGGAAGGCAGATGATGAAATGCCTGGCTCACCCATTGTAGGAGAGACGATCGTCTCTAATGCTGGATCATCTGATGAGGAGTTTCGAAATGATGTTGTCGAAAGCGTTCTACGGATGATTGATCAAGAGATAAGGGAGGAGGTCACCGGGGGAGAAAATGCTGAGGTCAGACAAGACGTTGAAGATCATGCCTATGAAGTTCCAACGGTTGCTGGGAGAGGCGAAGACATAACTGATGGTATGGATGATGTTGTCTTGAATACAGTGTCACCTCGCCAAAGTCCAAATAAAATTGGTTCTAAAGGTCCATGTAACCTTAGTGAGAAAGGCTTTGTGGGTGATGACAAGGATGAGACAGAGAAGCCTGGCTGTGATCTGACTGAAGACGTCAAAATGGATAAACTGCAGGACATGAAGGAGGGAGTTGTTAGTGCCCCTCAACGTGATCAACGCAGTTCTCTCGTCTCAGAGGATGATCCTGGAGGACAAACTTCCGATGACGTTGATATGAAACAAGAGGATGACCTGTTGGTTGGGGAAAGTGTTAAAATGGAGTGCGGGCTGCAGCAAGGGAGAAAGTCTGAGGCAGAGGGACATCGGTTGCAGGATGTGGATGGGGTAAAAATGGACCAAGAACACGCCGTGGAGGAGGAATTCACAGCCGAAGACATGCTAAAACTGAAACAATGCATTGAAGAGTCACAGATGATTAATGATGAACTTATGGACTTCTCCAATGAGGTCAAAATGGACCAAGAACATCCTGTGAAGAAGGAACTCACTATTGCAGCCGAAAACATAGTAAAACTGAAACAATGCTTTGAGGAGTCGGAGATGGTTAATGATGAACTCATGATGGACTTGTCCGATTCACAGCTGATGGATTTTGAAGATCAAGCCATCATGGCCACAGACCAACAAAAAAGGTAACATGGTCAATTCTGGATGTGGTGCACAGAACACATTTTTCGTGCTTCTTTTCTGCCCAAATGCCTCCATTTTTTTGCCCGCATATCGTGCAGCATCTAAAAAGGCGAGACTAGCATGACTAGGCCCAAGTCAGGATATTGGGGCTCATATTTCATCTTTTTTTTCAGTGTCCCACCCCCACCAAGACCTTCAGTCTCAAAACACCCAGTTCCACTCAAGAATACCGAGGCTACAGTCAAAGTGAAACAACTCACAAGAGAACTGTCTCAACTCAAGTAAGTTTAAGGCGCCGCTCCACGTGACAGTTTTCTATCAAAAGTTTGCTGTCAGATAGTCAATTATTGCTGTCATACAGTACTGTATGACAGCAGTTATTGCTGTCTGAGAGCAATAATTGACTATCTGACAGCAAACTTTCGATAGAAAACTGTCATGAGGAGCGGCGCCATTAGTTACCACAGTATGTAGTATGTTCTACAGAATTGACAACTCAAGAAACTTAGCTGAATTTTAATGGCTAGCAAGTCAGTCAAGTTTTTTCAGTCACAAAATGAACAAATCCTTCTAAATGATATCATAACATGTTTCAGTGCAATGCTGCTGAAGGCAAAAAACGAGATGAAGCATTTCATACAGGAACACCATCAACCTTATCAGAAGACAAGTCCCATGAACTGGCAAAGAGGAAACAGAAACGCAAGATTTTGAAAGGGATTCATTCCCCGAGATTGAACATCATTGATCTAATTTCAATTCAGTGAAATTTTTCACAATAGACGATTCAGTTTTTCTCTAATTCGCAGACCTGCACACTTCTGCCAAAATCGCAACCAGGACCCAATCTGAAACCGGCTGACATGACACCATCCACAATTCACCAATGGTTGTGGGGTTGTCTGCTTCACGTTATTCAGTTTCAAACTGAGGTTGTTGAGATTTCGGCAGAAGTGTGCAAACCTTTCTCTTGTAGTGAAATCCATAGGGTGGAATTCAGGCTTAAGGGGG